>JAKTWI010000226.1:0-32989 GCA_030561065.1 Sporopachydermia cereana | reverse complement strand
CTATTATCTCTCTCTATTATCTCTCTCTATTATCTCTCTCTATTATCTCTCTCTATAATCTCTCTCTGTAACCTGCTGACAAACATCTCGAACATCTCCCTCTCGAATCTGATATCACCAAACCTCACAGCTCACCTGATAGTCTATTGACTACTATCTCTAGTACCTCCCTCTATAGTCTGCCAACGATCCTCTCCAATAAATCCATTCCTAATCTTCTCCCGTCCATCTGCGCCATCTCCCACTACAATCAATCCTAACTGTAAGAGCATTAACCTCTCTGCTTTCACAATCCAAACCCCTCTCTTTCCATATCTGCCATTATCCCCTTCTTTCCCGATCTGCAGTTAATCTCCTCCAACAGCTGCCCCTCAACTCCCCTCCTCTTCCTCAACTCTCCTCCTCATCCCCACTCTCAATCTCATATGCCGAGAATCCCCCCAGAACCATTGCCGGCTCGGCAATGCTGTGATGTTCGTAACTCAGCACGCCGACTCCCCCGGGGTTCAGAATAAAATGCGGATGGTCGTTGATCTCCTGTCCTGTCCATCTTCTTGCCAAAGCACGCAGAATATGGCCATGGGCGACTACCAGAATGTCGCTGGCTTCTCCGGCGTTTAAGGCAGCATTGTGGATCTCCCTCACTTTGCGTATAAACCTGTCCAGCCTTTCAGTCACAAGGAGATAATTATCTCCGTTCTCACACCCGTCCCTCCATATGTTCCAAGGGTTCTCAGGGCTGTTGAGTCCCTTTCTGTTTCTGATTTCCCGGATTTGGTGGGTAAGAAGGCCCTCATAGTCTCCGTATCGCCACTCAGTGATATCCTCGTCTACTTCCACGGAGATGCGTTTTGCGAGCTCCGGATGCTCGGACAGGTTTATTCTTTGCAGGATGATTTCCATAGTTTGTTTTGCTCTCAATAGGGGAGAGACAAACACGTGGGTCAGATGGTTCGGATTGATGAGCCCCAAGGCGCGGTTGCTGGCCACTTCTTCCGGCGTGGACATGACGAATTGGGCTGTGGACCGCATTCTGCGTACTCCCGATTTGAGCAGCGGCAAGTCGGTGATGGAGGTGTATTGTCCCGATTGAGACCATTCCGTCTCGCTGTTGTTGTTAGTAGGAGAGTCTTGTGAGGGGTATCTTTGCATTTGTGCTTCAGTTGCCTTTATCTCCTCGGTTTGTTTGTACCAGATTTCTTTATCTCCTCGGTACCGCATTCCTCATGTCCTTATTTCCACCTTCTTTTCCTCCCCGTTTTCCCCCTGTTTATGCCTGCTTCAACTTACCCATGGCGGACAAACACGAGCCGCGGCGTGGGTCCCTTAGTTAACGTCATTGTAGTTCTCTCAATAGTTTGATAGTACTTTCGGCGTCGCAAATGCGTCATTTTAGTCGACCATCCGATAGTTTTTTCCATTCCCAAGCCTTCACTATAAACAAACAAAATGATGCCGCATTTTTCTGCTGGCGTCTCGGCTGCTTCCGCTTCCGAGTGCCGAGATGAGACCCGATGTTCCGTCTCCAACTCTTTAACGATTACCTAAACATTTAGCTCCAGTTCTTGCTCGCAATGAGACCTGATGTTTTGCCCCGGCCTTTTAATGATTACCTGAACATTTAACCCCAATTCCTGCTTACGTCACTGGGCCAGGTGGCCTGCAGGCTTATGCGTGCTTATGCAGGAGTATGCGAGTCTATGCAGGAGATGCATACGCCGAATTATGAGGGCTGGATGGAGATGTTGATGATTCAATTCATCATAACAGTTATAGACTATTTCCATCAGGCTTGTACAAACCAATCAAAGCAGATATAAACATAGCACAATTGCATCAATACCACAAATCCTCTTTGCACCCTCTGCCCATTGGCCCTCCGGATTGACCCCCCAGCACTCCTCCCATCTCCCCCCTCTCAATGGCTGACTTTTCACTCAGAAAGCTCAAACGGTACCCAAAGTACCAAGCTGGGGCCGCCCTAACAATCCTCCTCCTACTCCTATGGCTGTGGAACCCCTTTGGACGTAACCCCAAAACCTACGACAATGACGACCTGCTAATCCCTGGACTGGCCACTCCTTGGAAGATTCTCAGTATGATCAACCCGCCACCAGGAATGGAAAAGATAACGCCAGTCAGCAAAGCGGAGATCGTCACCCACAGCTTCCACAAACCGTTTGCCGCGTCGCATCTCCACAACAAATGGTTCAACTTCGGCGGCGACACCCTCATCCGGAACGACCAGTACATCCGGCTCACGGGGGACATGCCGGGCCAGTCCGGATGGTTCCATTCCCGGCTGCCGCTGACCCAGCAGTCTTTTGTGGTGGAGGTCACGTTTCAGATCCACGGCAAAGCCGACAGTATGTACGGAGACGGCATGGCCGTCTGGCTGACTAAGGAGAAACCCGAAGGTGGGGATGCGTTTGGCGGGCCGCTGGTGTTTGAAGGCGTAGGGGTGTTTATTGACACATACAAAAACGGAGCAGTGGGGCAGGTGTTCCCGTTTATTATGGCAATGGTGGGCGACGGCAAGACTCCGTACGATAAGAACAACGACGGCCGGGCGAACCGAATCGAGCAGGGAACTTGCAGTGTGCGAAACCTGCATAATCTCAATACGGGACCTGCCCGCCTCCGCATCACATATGTCAAGGGGGGCTTTCTGGCGGTGGAAACAAACCTGCAGGACGGCAATCCCAGTGAGTGGAAGTCCTGTTTCCTTATTAGGGACGTTGAGCTGCCGGTGATTCGGTATTTGGGGCTGACTGCTCAGACGGGGCAGCTGCATGAGAATCACGATATTCTGGATTTGACGACCTACGGGGTGTTTGGGCCGTCGGGAAAGAGCATAGCGTCTGTTGACGAGTTCTATGAAGGGTTTGGGGAGGGGAAAAAGACGGCGCAGGCAGGCGGGAAGAAAGGGGGGAAGGCGAAAGAGGAGAAAGAGAAGCCGGAGAACTCCGGAAGTAGGGGGAGGTACAGCAAAGGAAGCAGTAGGCTGCGTAAATCGGAACAGCGGGCGAAGGAGAGGTTTAGGAAGGAAAAGGAGGCTCAGCGGAATGCCTTTGTGAGGGCTGTCAGCTACATTTTCTCCTGGCTTGTGTTTTTTGTTAAAGTGCTGCTGGTATTGGCAGCGGCATACTTTGCCTATACGTTTTATCGTATTAAGAAGAGGCAGAGCGACGATCGCAAGTACGGGTTGGGATATTGAAGCGGAGTGGGAAGGTGAGGAAGTACGATGGGTGTTTGTGAGAGTGGTTTCTGATGTTGGAAGAGAAAGCAAAAGGAAGGCAGAGTTTTCAGATGTGTCTCAATCCAGAAGTTATACGCTATCACTGAATTCCGCCTCAGAAGCATCTCTCTCTACTCAGTTCCCCTCTTGATTTTCCCCTTTCTTAATACCCCAAAATCTCATCATTTCCGCTCTCATCGAGACTTCCATTGAGACTCTCAGACCCCTCAAAGTGTCTTCTCCTCAGACTCCCCAACCCCCTCAGACTCCTCAATTTCACTCTCATCTTCTAAAGACACCACCAGCTCGGATCTCGGTGCACCTGACATCTCCTCCCATTCATCTTCTAAAGGGTCTGCTGGGTCTTTGGGGCTTTGTGAGGAGTCCGGGGAAGTGGACTGAGATAGTCTCCAGATGTTCCATCATTCTTTGTTGTCTCACCAAAGTTTCCTTCTCTAATTGTTCCCTCAGTGTTTTCTTCCGTCCCCTCTGAGAGCTAATGAATGATGTTTGTTGATCATGAGTGACGAGGTATTCAGTGGGAAGTCCTGGAGTGACGGTATTTAGAGGGGCAGCTGCTGCATTGCCTACCAATACAAAATTGATTTTCCATCCGCAGATCCCAAAATCTTTCACTTTCCGCACATCCAAATTATTTACTTACAGCACGCCTATCTGCCTCTCCACTTATTCCATTCAACTCCTCCTTCAAGTCTCCCATTCATCCCTTCAGACCTTTCAACCATTACTTTCACTCAATCAATTATCTCATATTAAATCTCATCTCGGCTTTTTGATTGAACTCTCCCAACTCACCCAATCACCTCTGACAGTCATTTTCTCAATGTGACTCTTCCTTTTACCTCTTACATTCACATCAAGCGCCTTTTTCATTCCCTCTCCAATCCCCCTCCATTCACCTTTCCATTCAGCTCTACAATTTAGCAATTCCATTCACCTCTTCCATTCCTTTACTCCCTCTTTTTCTTCCGCTCTTTTTTTCAATCATCTCCTCCACTCGCCTCTTTCATTCCTTTCCTCATTCCCTTCCTCCATTCCTTTCCTCCATTCCCCTCCTTCGTTCCTTTCCACCATTCACACCCCCTTTTTTCACCTCTCCCTCCCTCCACTCCTCACTTCTTCCTCAAGTCAATCTGCTTATTCCACACCTGTTTCCGCACATCGAAAAACTGAGCAGCGAAATTCTTCCTCAGCTTATCCTCCCTAACTAAACGGAATCCCTTTGCTTTCAACTCGGCAATAAGCGTCTTTTCAAAGTTATGGCACTCAATAGACAGAGACGCCCTGCTGCATCTCTTCTTTTTCCCCTGCAGCGTCGCCTTTTCAATCGCCCAGTCCAGCAGGTCTCCACGAATTCCGGACTTCAAATACATTGGCACTATGCCGTATCCAGTAATAAGCACTTTGTGCACATCCTTGTCATGCGCCTCAGCCTTAAACTCAGCCTCAAATAGCAAATTGCGCGTTTTGTTCATATCGTGGAAATACAGCCTGGCGTCTCGCTTCATCTTGTCCATATCCACAGGCGCCAAACACACTGCAGCAATCACTCTGTCCTTATAAACAACCACCTCTGTGTTGTTCAGCACTTTCTTCACCTGCTCGTCCTCCTTCAAATGGCCCTTGGCATACGCCACAACATCCAGCCCAAAGATCTCTTCCGGGTGTTTGTTTACCAGAGTGTCTGTTTCCCTTGTTAGGTAGTCCGAGGCTCTTCCTGCTAGAGACACTACAGCCACCAGAATGGCCCCCACAGAGAGCGTCCAGGTGCCGATATTGGCATAGAAGGCGTCGTAGTCAGTGTACAAATTGTACCCCACATATGCCGCCAGCAGGGCAAACTGGGCCAGAGTCACGGGGTGTCGGATGCAGTAGGCGTTCAGCTCGCCGATTCTTTGGCCCAGACCCTTGGCAATGACTGTTACGGTCTCGGAGACGTTTTCCCGGTTGAGGGACTCTCCGCGGATAGAGGAGACGGGTTCGGGGGTCTCGGGGGTCTCGGGAGTTTCCGGAGCGGGTTCGGCATTTACGGCTGACGGGGCTTTTGATGTTTGGGCCGCCATTGGGGAGGTGGCTTTGTTATGAATTGGGGGAGACTTCAGAGAGGAGACTTCTTGATGAGAAGCTGGTAGCGCAGGTGGCGAAGGTGGCGCAAGAGTTAGTAGGGTAGAAGGTGAGAGGAATGTGAGCCTTTTTTAGTGGGAAAGAAAGAAAAAAATGACGAAGTAATGCTGCAGTTGCAGTATTCTTCTCGACAGCGAAACGTTTTAATGGTAGGAGCGGTTTGATGCGATTAACAGTTATGGTTCATGCAATGTTGAGCTTGTGCATGAAATGTTGAGTTTGTTTGTAGGGGGGGCTGTTACACGTGGATGTGAGATAGATGATTATGTGATCAGAGAGGAGAAGTAGTTTCGGATTATGTAATTGATAAGTATGGAAGTGGTAAGTGGGCTGGGAGCTCGGCAGGTGGGGATGGACATTGGACTGGGGACTTCTGTGATGATACAACGTTGATGAGAAGGATTGAGGAGATTGCAGCAGGCTTCTCAATTTTGTCTCTTTTAGACTGAGAGGCCAGAGGGCATTCAAGGTGTGAAAAGTGAAGGTTGCGGAGGCGGGGCTGCGATGAGACTTAATGTTCCGCAGGTTGGTCTGAGACTCTGTGAAGGAATTCCAACATACTTTCCGCCACGCCCACACAGCCACCAGAGAGTGACATTTCCTCTTTGTCAAAACCACCATAATTGTCATAAATCATTTTGATCTTTCTGATTGTGTGCCCCCTTGATTGAATATTTTCTTTGTTTGATTCCTTGCGCCGACCTGTCTATGCATTAAATGCATGTCACTGCATGTCCTTGCATGTCCGTGCGTGTCGTGCCGTCCCTTCATTTGCCTATCTTCCATATGAATGTACGAGAAACCCTCCATAAAAACCCCTAAAGTCATTTGATGTAGTTTGAAAGACTGCAGTTGTGCATAAACATGTCCAGGGGATCATTCTCAATCACATCTCTGCAAAGATCGTCTGTTTTTTCAAGCAGAAACTGACTGAGCGTTAAGCTATCATACAGTCGGATATCTTCCAGGAACTCATTATCCATTTCCTCATATGGCGAAAAAGAGGAGGACAAACTGGCACTGTCTGAGAGCCCCATATATGGAGCCAATTCCTCAGTAGTCTCAGAACTCACTGAATTGATTTCTGAAGAGGAGCTCCCCATTGGCGAAGAAGTAGCCGTTAGGTTGTCCCCTAAAGCTTCTGAATCCCTCCTGCTTCTTCTATGCCTCCTGAGCCTTTTTCCTCCACATGATCTGATATGCCGTACCAGCACGTCTTTCCGAGCAAAAGAGTTGCTGCATTTGCTACAGCTGTATGGTCTTTCTGATGTGTGAATCCGCTCGTGTCGTATAAGATGCTCTGATCGTTTGAACTGCATATTGCACATTTTGCATACTGGGGCTGGTTTTTTCCAGCCTGCCGAGTCCAAGTTCAGTTTGAGCACTAGTTGCATGGACTGCATGGTTTGTGGGGCCAATGGACCTTCTGAACACACAGCCATTATGAGGATTGTGTTGGAGGCTGAGAATGAGATTTGGAGCTGAGTTTGGTTGGGGTTCACTGAATTGCTGGTGGTTGCTTTTGGATGATGCTGTGTTTGGCAGATGAATTATGAGCAGAAGAGGAGATCTATTACTCCCATAGTAAGTATATGCCTTTGATAAGTTTTCTTCTGGGAGATCCCAAGGTTTTCCCCGGATTGTGTTGCGATTATATAAAATGTATCAAATCGGACGCTCAGAGGGGTTCCAAATAGGGTTAAGGTTTAATATAAACATCACTTTTAAACAGCTCAAATGAAACTCTAAATGGGTGGCCCACCACTGCCTTGCAGATTATGCGAACTGCTTACATCATAGCTTAGCAGATAGGTTTTGATGTTCCTTGATATGTTCTGTGATGTTTGGTTGAGGTAGTTTCTGTTTTGATGCCCATTTACTTCCTATGCCTCTGTCTCCTTCAATCTACAGTGGCTGTGATTGTAAAAAGTATTTTGGTCTCTCTAGACGTGACAAGTTCAGTATGCATGCAATCGTTGTTTTACTGTAGGCTTTCAAAGCTCAAATCATCAATATCATTTCTGGTGCATTATGTTAGGTACTAAGAGGCCCACTTTCAATCCAACTTCTGAAATATAACAACCTCAGGCTCATCGACATATCCACAATGTAACTACAGTACTAATAATACGATGGGAACCAAATGATGATTTCAGGATCCCTCGGCAAAAGCGGCACAAGAGGTTTTCTTCTCAGGGTTCTATCAAGACAAATCTTTTGATACAGCTCACATAAAGGTACTTACAATGATGTTTTTAGTCTCTTCTCAAGTGGTTGACTTCTGAGTTTCCTCACATTCAATTCTTGGCCGTTTGAGTGAGAAACGGTTTACCGGTTCCCTTTACACATTGAGTATGCAGATTTGCTGCACGTCTATGCAACACAGGAGTATACATGTATACTACCTGAGCAACCAGACACGCGTACTTCAGCTAAACTCCAGTTATTGGGGGAAGTTAAGAAAAGAAACAGATATTAGATGCTCGAGTTAATGTTTGCATAACTGGTGTATACTACTCTCATATCTAACTGAATTAAATCTCTCATATGTGTACTGCTACTTCCATCGCGTTAGCAGAGTATTGCCTGATGAAATCGTAGGTCAGAAGCAAAGAGAATTTATATGAGGTAGCACTGTACAGCTAACACCTCCTTAGAGCAAGGTAAGAAGTATAAGATGCTGGGGATTCCTCAAGGAAGGCTGACGTTGATTCAATTAGTTCGTTTTGTCCAGAGAATGACAGGTCCATCTGAGAGTTTCAAACGTTTAAGGTTTTGCTAAAATAAGGTTTATTACAAACCTTAGTTTTGTTTGCCCGCTCAATAATAAACTCTATCCGACAAAAACCATAATTCCCGGGTAAACAGTTCTACCAGCTGCCGAAGCTGGACCGCTGAAGGTATCTACGAGAGGTAAAAACAAGGCAGGTAAAAAAAATTCAACTATCTACAACACAGCCTTTGAGACTGTACTCCCCTTATTCTGGCTGGAGGTCGTACCTGTTTTTTGAGTACCAGTCACAGAGCCTGCTGAGCCTTCTGATTATGGAGAGACACAGCAGAGTTGAGCTCTGACTCTCTTCCCAGATTTGACACATACAGCTTTCATAGCTATAATTTGAGGTAGGTTGTTTGAAGTAACAACATCTTACCTTGAAACCCCACCCTATCCATTACACTGTACACAACGATTCTCCATAGCTAATCTTTTCTGCAACCTGGTTCAACTTACTTAGACTATCAAAGTCAGCAAATATAATCTTCTCCGGACCCAACACTGCAATCAAAAGCCTTCCCAGACTCTCAAACACCTACAATCAACACTTTTCACCGGCAAATCCCTTCTCTTTCCCCGAGTTGTGCATTAATGCCTGCCCGGAAGCAGCCCCATCTCATTCATTTACCCCACATTTCGTGCTTGCTACAGGATAAACCTTAACCTTATTACAGGCTAACCTCCACTGTTAGCCCAAACCTTGAGTTCATTCCACAACCCGCATGTAACCAATAAAACATCCCAATCACTAAACACTCACAGCTCCCAGCTTAACAGAACGTTTGTCCGCTGTTTCCTCCTCTGAAATTTCCTCCTCTCAGTTTCATCTCACCACCCCCTGCAAACTCAGTCTCACCTACTCAATGCGTTTGGGTAACTCAGCCCTACTGTAATCTAACCTAACCAATCAACCGTCAATTCATATCTCCTTCCTCATTCATTCATTCATTCTTCCTTTCTTTCTTCTCCATTCTCTTCTTACATAAATACTCATCTGCATCTCCACCAATTATTCCTTACTTTCTCCACTCTCTCCCCTATCAAGCCATCTCATTTCCCTCACATTTCTTCTACATCTTTGTGAGTTCCGTTTCTATTTCCATTTCAAACTCCTATTTACTATTCTTTGAAGTATCAACACTTCCCCTCCTCTTCCTTCTCAACTTTCCACTATGGCAAAACCAACCGACTACGACAAATTCTACCAGAATCTTTTCCACTGGTCCGACGTTCTGCAGGACGGCAAAGTGCCGGCTGCTTACAAACGCGCCAATGACCCCTATGAATACTCGCAAGGCTGGGGGAATGCCCATGTAAGTTTGAGATTTTCCGACAGACGCGTTTTCTACTTTTGATTGCCATTGGTGCTTAATTGTTTTTATTGCCCGCTTTGCCCCGCTTTGCCCCGCTTTGCTCCTACTCATTATCCCCTCTTTGCCCCTCTTTGACCTCAATTGCCCCTCATTTCCCCTCTTTGCCCCTCTTTATCCTCAGTGGCCCCTCATTGTCCCTCATTGCCCCTCATTGCCCCTCATTGCCCCTCTTTTCCTTGCTCCTGCACCTCTTTTCCTTCCTCCTGCCCCTCTTTGCCCTACTCATTATCCCCAACTGCCCCTCACTGCCCCGCTTTACCCCTCATTATCCCTCAATGTCCCTCTCTCTTCTCCGAATGACTTGATGTCCTGTTCCTCCCCTCTATCAGTCTCCTTTTTACTACCTCTCATTACCTCTCATAACCCCTCATAACCCCTCATTATCCGTCCTGATCGCTCTTTACCCCTCCCCCTCTTCCCCCTCTTTACCCCTCCCTACCCCTCCCCACTAACCCCTCAGTCTTCCGAAGCCATCCCCGGCACCCTCCCGCAAGGCCAAAACTCGCCCCGCCGGGCCCGCTTCGGCCTGTACGCCGAGCAGCTCACCGTCTCGGCGTTTATTGCCCCGCGGCCCCTCCAGCGGCAGTCCTGGCTGTACCGAATGCGCCCCGCCGTCGCCCACAAAGGCTATACTCCGCTTCCGGACAATCCCGATTGTGAAAACAACTTTCTTCCGTCCAACCCGAAGGTTCACGTGTCCCCCACGCAGCTGGCGTGGCAGCCGCTGGATATACCGAGCGCCGAGGGTCCCGACGGCGCCGAGGTCGACTTTGTGGCTGGGCTGAAAGCGGTAGCCGGGTGCGGGGACCCCGCACTTCGGGAGGGGCTTGTCACGCTTGTGTATGCCGCAAACACGGGCATGCCCGATACGGCATATTGTAACCAGGACGGCGAAATGATGCTGCTGCCACAAAAAGGTTCTCTGGACATCCAAACCGAATTCGGATGGATGTACGTACAGGTCGGGGAAATAGCCGTTATCCCGCGCGGGGTCCGCTTCTCCGTACACCTTCCGGACGGCCCCGCGCGGGGCTACGCGCTGGAATTGTGGGGCTCCATTTTTGAGTTGCCCGAGCTCGGCCCGCTGGGCGGCTACGGCCTGGCGAATGCACGTGACTTCCTGTACCCGAAAGCCTATTACGACGATCCGTCCAAAGCCGAGCCGTTCGGCATTATTTCCAAATTGGGCGGGCGGTACTTCCGCTCCGTCCAGGACCACTCGGTATACGACGTGGTGGCGTGGCACGGCACTGCCGCTCCGTACAAGTACGATCTGACCAAATTCGTCAACATCGGCTCCATTTCCGTCGACCACATCGACCCTTCCGTCTTCTGTGTACTGACGGCGCGGTCCCGCGATCCGTACGCCCCGCTGGTTGATTTCCTTATTTTCTCGCCCCGGTGGGACGTGGCGTCGAATACGTACAGACCGCCGTTCTACCATCGGAACGGCTCATCCGAGCTTATGGGGCTTTTGTACGGAGAGTACGGCGGCCGGTCGGAGGAATTCCGGCCCGGAAGCGTCTCTTTTGAGACCGGGATGACGCCACACGGAGTGGCGTATCCCGAATTTGCCGCCGCTAGCGCGGCTGAGCCACCGGTGCAGCGCATTTCGGAAGGCTCGGTGGCGTTTATGTTTGAGTCGAGCCGGGCGTTTGCCGTTTCGGACTGGGCGTGGCGGTCGGAGAAGATCCATTACCATGCGGCGGAGATGTGGGACGATTTGGTGAGCAATTTTGCGGGGCAGTTGGAGGAGGTGCGGGGTATGGTGGGGGAGAAGTGGCGGCACGGGGTGAATCCGGGGGGCGGGAGGGGCAAGGCGGGGGAGGGGGAGGCCGAGAATGGGAAGAAGTGAGGGGAGGGCAGGCCGAAAATGGAAGGAAGTGAGCGGGGGAGGGGCAGGCCGAAAATGGAAGTATAGGAGCGGGGTACTACAGAAAGGGAAGGGTCTGCGGGGAGGAAGAAGGAATGAATAATCCTTCCTTTCCGGAGTTTACCCGAGAAGCGGAAGCCGAGCCGAGCGGGACGGAGAAACTGCAGGAATTGGAAGTTACAAAATGGCAAAGGGGGAAAATCTCCGATTCCTGGATACTCCCGAATTCCTTCCGAAACACTCCTGAATTCCTTCTGAGTCCAAAAGCTTCTGAGCCTCCCACTCTCAACCCAACCATCTGCCCCTCCATTGTTTCGTTCCTCTCTTTGGGAAATATGCTATAAACCTTTGGTTACTTTGTATTGTTGAGCTCCGGAGTCCACGAGCTTTCTTGTACTTCCTGTAGTTGATCATAAAGCTTTTTTATACTCTTTAATATGAAAAGGATAAAACGGTTCGGGTTCCTCTTGCTACCAGCAGCTATTAACCATGCGATGGAATAATGAGATACTCTTCTACTTTCCAACTATCAACACTCTTGTAATGAGCTGAGTTGGCACATGCTGTTAATGAAAGTGGAATATTTGTTTGCAATTCAAGCCACTGCTTACAGAGCTACTTCCTCTGCTAGCTCTCTGTTAAGTGCTCCTGAAAGAGCATAAGAGTTCAGAAGGGGAGTGTATAAGCTGTATAGATTGCAAGATGCAAGGGTGGAGCAAAGATTCATATATTGTAATTCTCACATACATGAATCATCTTGATGGTTAGTCAATCAATCATCATCACCACACCACATTCATTGCAGTTGATGTCCCAAATCAAAGCAGATATACATACTGTTAATACTCTTCCAGACATATTCAGCAGAGATTCATTGTTTTGGGTGGCAAGGCGAGATTTCCATGGCTGGTGCCACAATTTTGCAACAATTGGAAAAACCAACTGTTGCAATTGCGATAATAAATAGATGTTAACTATTAACTTATAACCTGTTTATTGCAGGCTCTAATTCCCGAATTATAGCACCAGCTCTGGAGTTTTCTCCTCAGTCTTCATTGTTTTCTTTGCTCAGATTCCCAACATACTCGTTTTCGTTTCTGTTTTTGTAGAAGAACCTAGAGAATATGGCAACCATGTATGAGAGTGTCAGAGGTCATATATTGCTTTCACATGGATGGGGTTGCAACATTGAAAGTGGGCTTGCGACAGGGTTATTCAGACAAGATGTCGTTTCTCAAAACTGCCATGAAGACGAAATGTAAGCGAGTTAACCTGACACACAAGAAAGGGGTTTGGCGGATATTTAGATGATATGCACGCCTCACGCTTGATAGGTCCACAACTCTGAATTTCGCACACAAAGGGTAGGGATGTTTCAACGAAAGCTCAAAGAAGCGGATTGCTAACGCTCTATCGCATAGATTAACTGGTGTTCATAGTTAGGAGTCGATGGGACCGACCTGGAAAGAACCAAGCATAGCAATCAAGTACAATTCAGCTACGAATCATACCATTCGCGCTTTGATTCCTGTGCTTGTGTGGGTTTTGATCAAATGTTGACCTCCCCAGTGACGCTTTCTACATAACCAGAGTGTCGACATATGAATGGGGATTCAGTATATAATGAGGGAATCAATACCTCCCACCTACCCCTTCGCGTCCCTCTTTTTACCCCGCCTGCCCCTCCCGCTTGCCCCGCATTTCCTCGCCGTTTGCCCCGCTTTCTCCGCTCTAACCCCGCTCTTTACTTTTACCCCTCCCCCTCTTATCCCTCCCCCTCTTATCCCTCCCCCTCTTATCCCTCCCCCATATATATCTAAAGTATGTTTTATATTTCAAAGAATAGAAGGTCCTGAATGGTTCAGAGAGACCTCTGGGTGTCTCTAATGCTGTCAGTATCTCACTAAACTGCATTTGCGCTGCTTCTAATGCCACCAGAAATGCTTCCGAGCTGCTTCCGAGCTGCTTCCGACTCTTTCCGACTCTTTCCGACTCCTTCCGACTCTTTCGGACCTGCTTCCGAGTCTCTCCGGCTCTCTCCGAGTCTCATATTCTCTCCGACTCTCTCCGACTCTCTCCGACTCTCCTCCAAAGACACTTCCGGACTTTCCGAGAGTTCCCAAAATACTCTCGGCTGTTTTCAAAAGCAATCAGACATTAGAATATCTCTTCTCTGCTTCCAAAGACACTCCCAGCTACTCCTCCCTTCCTTGCAAAGATTTTCGGCATTTCTCATACCTTTCCGATGTCTCCAATCGACCTCTGGAAGTGTTCCGAATGATTCCGAGTATTTCCATTGGACATCTCCAAATTGCTTCCGATACTTCCGACATTTTCCTTATTTCTCAAACTTCCCATACTTTCCAAATTTTGGTACTTCCGATACTTCCGATACTTCCCATACTTCCCACACTTTTGCTGCTTACACCTCCACAATATTTCTCCTCCACCCGCTTAAACCACCTTCTTCAGCTACTACCCCTCTACCCCTCTACCCCACATTTACCCCTCTACCCCTCTTCTACCCCTCTTTTACCCCTCCTCTACCCCTCTACCCCTCCCCCTCCTCCCCACCTCCTCCACCACCTCCAAAACCCCCTCCAGCCACCTTTTCGGCTCATAGACAAACGCCAAATGGTTCCCCGCGTCCCACAGCTTAAACACCTCCGCCCCCAACTTCCGAGCCTCCTCGGCTGCCGATACCAAATACGGAGCCGTGCAGCCGTTGTAGCAAACAGCAATCGGCACGTCTTTTTGGGTCAAAGCTGCTTTTACACATTCTTTTTGTTCGGCAGGGGTGTTGCCTAACTTCCAGTAGAACCCGTGGCGGACCATTCCGGGGGTCCAGGAATCAGCCAGAGTATCGGAGATTTCAGGGGTCTCGGGAGTCTCGGGGGTTTCTGGGGTCTCGGGGGTTTTAGGGGTCTCGGGGGTCTCAGATGTTTGTAAGTGTTCCAAGTTATAAGAGAGTCTTAAGGGATTGGACACTTCTGAAGACTCTGAAGGTTCTGAAGGTTCTGAAGATTTTGAGGGCTCTGAGGGGTCTGAGGGGTCTGAGAGTTCAGTTCCTAGGGGTTTTGAAGGCTCAGATATTTGTGAGTGTCTAGAGTGTTTTGAGGGATCCGAGGAGTCTGAGAGTTCAGAGTTTCCTGAGGGGCCTGAGGGGCCTGAGGGGCCTGAGGTCTCTGGGCTTTTAGTTCCTTTGGGGGTCTCGGCAGTTTCTGAGGTTTTGGGGGTTTCTGAGGAGTCTGAGGCTTCAGAGGTTTCTGAGTCTTCTGACTCTTTTGAGTCCTTTGAGTCCCTTGAGTCTTCTGACTCTCCCATATACCCCTTTCGTCTCACAATCCTTTCATCCCCACTGTAAAACCCGCCTATCCAATCACGAAACCTCCTGGCAGTTTCCTCCTCAGTAAGAAAACCTCCTCCAGAAACGGACATCGCACTCAAATAGTCCAAAGTGGGCGGGAGGGCAAAAGCGCTTCCTGGGGGCTCATAAAGAACAAGCGCTTTGATTCGGCTGAGAATATGCCGGGGGACTTTTGCCTTTTGGCAGAAGGATTTGTCTGCTAAGGCGATTAGGAGGGTAGTGCCTTTAGACCAGCCGACAACTGTGAGGGACGGGAGGGGAAAATTGGGGGTGACTGGGGAATTGGCAGGAGAGAAAGAAATGGCAGGAGGGGCAGAAATGGCAGAAGTGACAGGGGAATTAGTAGAGGAGATGTTAGGAGAGGGAATGTTAGGGAAGGTGTTAGGGGAGATGAAAGGAAAAGTGACAGGGGAATTAGAGGGGGATTCAGTAGAGTCAGAGACAGAGTCAGAGACAGAGTTGGTAACTGAAGGGGAAGTCTCTCTGGCTGGTTGTTTTGCCTCTTTGGGTATCTCTTTGACTGTCTCTTTGACTGAACTCTCATTATCATAGCTGCCACTATTCCCCCCAGAAACCAAAACAGCCTCTAGAAACAGCACAAAGTCCTGTAAGTACCTCTGGGTGAGTCTCACAGGGTCCTCAGAGCAGTTCTTTTCTCCCTCTGTAAGAGGCGTAGAGTCCCCATACCCTCTCTGATTATAAGCAATAAGCCTGTAGGGTAGTTTTTCCTTTTTCACTGTAGAGAACAGAGGAGTAAATACATCCTTTGTGAATCCCACTCCATGCACCAGCACAATTGTGTGGTAGGTGTTGTCTTTGTTGAGTGTTTGGGGAGTCCCGGAGTCGGAATAGGAAAGGCGGGTTCCGTTTTTGAGGGTGAGGATGTTTGTTTTCATTGGGAAGAATTTGAGGATGGAAGGGGAAAGGTGAAAGAGACAGAGAGTTTGCTGATTGTTGTGTGAGTAGTTTCCAGGGAGAGGTATTTGTTGATAGAGTCAGCTTATAGAGAGAGGTACCCTCAGTTAGAGTGAGGAGATACCAACAATACCAACTCAGCCTTCTGGTAGTTTGCGTTCTTGATTTAGATTATATCATCCAAATGATATCCAGACCTTTCGGGGGTATTATAAAGTATTCTCTTTTCCTGCTGAAAAGGCCTTCAACTGTTGAATGATCAATAGAGGATGGCAGAGAGCTGGTGAAGAAATGAGTGTGAGGCTTTTGCTTGACAGATCGAATTTGTTTGATATGCTGCTGGTAGCCGACAATTAGGGGACGGAACTCTGAAATGAAGGACTGAAGATTTGATTATTCGTTTTTCAAGATTTAGCTGTTCTTTATCAATTATATCTCATACAATGTGACTAACAGCTCATTTAGTGTGAACGGAGAAGTTAGTTCTATATCTCCCTTGTGTCTGTAAAGGATACTCAGTGTTTGGTTATACCATACCCCTGGCTCCTTTCAGCACTGTTCCTTCATCCGATGATATATCCGATACCGTTTTCCTTACCCCGCAATTGCTGACGCTCTCGGCTTTTGTTCTCGGATTAACCTTTAGCCGGTGCCTGACTAAACCTTAAGTTGAGAGTAACGGCTTTCCCGACTAAGGTTAATCGAGGTCTTCAATACTTGCGGCTGATTGAAGTCTGAGTGGAAGGAACCTGAAAGTGATGTAGGGAAGAGTGCTCAAAGTACTAAAAAGTACCTAGTTATTCATCATTGCAAGCTTAGCTTAGATGCTTGTGAGCAGCTATTTTTTGAGAAAGATGTCTCTACTACATATATGCATTAATATGCAACCATATGTCTAAGATGTACCACACCTAAGGTTCACCTGCCTCTTTGGTCAATTATGGGGCTCAAATCTTCGTATACCCACCCAAAGAGGAATGTACCTGCTCCTGTCTCCCCTCTTAGACCTACGAAGTAAAAGCTACTAAACCCGGCTTCTTCAGGAATGCATTTCACCAGCGGAAATCAATTGGACGGCTCTTATTACTCTCCTACATTTTTTGTCTCATTCCCAACTTCAAAGCCTCAATTGACATCCTCCAAAGCGCGGGAAGCCATAACTCGAATTATAGGTCTTACTTACTGCTGTATTCATACGTTCCTCGTTCATGAATAGACTGTGCTTATGGTGTCAGAGTTGTACCGAAAGCCCTCATGTTTCCTCTCTGAGACCTTTAGACCTACAAGCAAGGGATTAACAAGGATATTTTCTCAGCCACTCTCATCCTTTTTCCATGTACCATTGTCTATTGCTGCATAGCACCAAACAATTACACTCAGCTTTTGAAGTACATGGAGGGTTGATGCAGCTTCTCGGCATTTTAAAGGGGAGATGAGAAGGAAGAGAGCTTTTATTTGAGGCGCCTTTTTGGAACACAGATAACATACTTTCTCCCCCTTTGCCTGGTGGACCTGTAACCTTCAAACTCTATAGTTATATATCCTCCTTCATATCTTATAGACTCTATGACTTCTTCTCCATCTTGTAATACATCTAAAATGACCGAAGTGACTTCCAACCTCCTGACACTCATCGTACCCTCATTCCCTTCAAATACCGTCCAGCACCTCCAGCATCTCCTTCACGTGCCTCCTTAGCACATTTCTCTGCTCCTTCCTATCTTCCAAACCCAACACCTCTCCGTACACTTTGAACAGCTGCTTCACCCCACTGACATCCGCACCCCTCCGCCGGTCCAAATACTTCTCCAGCACCACTCGGGAAAACTCTCTTTCGTGATTGGCCAGAAACGACAGCACAAGCGCCTTCACCACCGTCAGCTCCTCGTGGGCCACAGCGTCCTCAAACAAAGGCGCCCCAAACGTGTTGAACACATCCAGCGACTGGTTCACATCGGTAAACGCATACGCCAGAATGGCCCGGGCAACGGATACGCCGTCCAGCGGCTGGTTTGCCGCTCTGGCGGCCTCCAGCACGTGACTCAAATGTTCGGTAAGCCCCTCCCGGGCGTAGACCCTTATTTTTTCTTGCAGCGGGGCGTCGGAAGAGACAAGGGACTGCAGGGTCTCCTCGCCTGCCAAAGGGTCTGGTCCCGTAATTCCGTCTGTGCCTACAGTTTCCCTGTTAGGTTCCCTGCGGGTGGACTGCCGCTTTAGGGTCTCAATATGGGTGCGGAGGGAGACGTTAGGGTGGGTGTTACTATACCCCAATTCGGCCAGCTGCTGCAGGGCCCTAACAACAGCCGTGGAAGGCGCCTCGGCTGTCATTTTGTCACATGCAATAAGAAACTCCTCCACACAGGCTTGGGAAATCGGCACATCGCCGGCCTTCATGTGAAACAGAATGTCCAGTACGGAAGCGGAAAGATCCCGCGAGTTGAAGAACGTCGCCAGTCTCGCGAAATCCTGCCAATCCGGCACACAATGCAGCATTCCGTATTGGGCAGCAACAAACTCCAACCCGATCTGTTCCAGAACGCCGAGTTTTTCCGCTGCAGCCACCAGCGGCACGAAAATGTCTTTCTGAAGAGGAATCCGCTCGGATATTTTCTCCTCCAGCAGGGCAAACAGTTTCTTCAGGTGACTTTCCTTTAGGAAATCATCCGTGTCTGTACTGCCGGTGTGCTCAAACTGTTCCGCTTCCGCCAAAAGCTTCTTGAGAAAAGTATGGAACAGTTCGGGTGTGAAGAGGATTTTATTCTCCCGAGCCTGGAGGTAGAAATCATATGCTGTGCGGTCTCTGCCGGGAGAATACCGGACTAAAGCGGCAAAACTCTCCGAGCTCGGAACGAATCCCGCCTTCCGCAGGTTTCTTTCGTGGCTCACAGCGTCGGCATAACTGTGGGGAGCCGACAGCTGGATCATTGTGTTCTCTATTTTAGCCAGAGAGTGGGGCAGAAGTTCGTTGGCCCGCTCCTGAACGCGGGAATAGTACTGCTGGGCCAGTGGGTATTCCATATCCGGTTGGAACAGCTCGTCCGCCACATCGGGCAGCTGAAATGTGCGGAGGCGGTACATGTTGAAGGTGCCAACCAGAGAGGCGGGTTCCGTGTACGGAAGTGAGTTCTCCTTTCCGGTAATTTTCGTTTCCGGTTGCGCCTTCCTTTCCGCTTCCGTTTCCGCTTCCATTACCTTTTCCGATTCCGCTTCCGTTTCCGTTTCCGTTTCCGCTTCCGCTTCCGTTACCGCTTCCGTGTTGTCCATACATTCTGCTACCTCGGCAAACATTTCAACGTGCCGCTGAGAAGGCAGGGACGCATTGCTGGCGGCAATACTGCGGAAAAGACCCCTCAGAGTTTTTCTAGCAGGCTCTGTAAGTCTGGAAACGTCGTACTTAGCCGCCCAGCTCAGTACTGTCATGAGAGTCAAAGCCCGCTGTTGAAAAGGAAGAGCGGAAATGTCTTTTAACTGGAGCTCCGCATGAGTATTTACGAAATCCGTCAAAAGGCCTAAAATAGCCGGATCGGTTTCCAATTGGAGAACTGTAGCCAGTGAAGCGTACACCTCAGCAGCCGCCCAAGCGTATTCAGAGGTTCCTGTATTTGCAGAAGCTGCAGCAGTTTTGCTGTTGAGTTGGGAAAGTAACGGAGACAGCCGCGGGACGAGTTTCTCGGGATCGAAAACTCCTCTGGAAATGCAGTAGATGAAGAAGCTTGCTGCTTCAGGAACATAGCCTTCTGCAGTTAGATACTCCACAATTGTGAAGGCCAGTTCCATGTTAGGGTAGAGATGCTGATGCCGGAAGTCCTTGGCTATCATTAGGAGGCCGGCAATGTGTTTGGTGGAGGTGCAGAGTTGTGTAAAGACGGCGCGGATGTCGAGAAAGCAGGAGGTACCTTTTTCCGGGTCATAAGAGTTGACAGCCGTTTGATAGAGTGATTTCCCTAATGCAATGTCTTTCTGCTGCAGAGCGATTTTGGACGCCACCAGCAGGACTTTTTCTGGAAGGCAGAAGAGGTTGAATTTCCTCATCTGCTTGATAAACTCGTTTGCCAGTGCGTCAATCTGAGCTTGGAACTCAAAGGTTTGTTGTTCCAGAGAGGTTTCCATTAGACTGGACATAAATAGAAGATAGTCCTGAAGAGACAATTTACTCTTCAGCTTCTGTAGAAGTGCAAAACACATTTCCAGACATCCGCGGGAAGCTGCATCAGCAATAAAAAGCCGTGCTAAACTGTCCCGTTCATGAAATAGTGTGCTGTAGTCTACTGTTTTGTCGAGTGCCAGTTTGATATCCCAAGGGTCTTTAGCTGATTCCAGTATCTTCTGCCAGTGTGAAGAGAGGGATGAGCCGTTTGGTATGGGAGAAGCGGGTGTTTTCTGTGGGATTTCTGCTATGGTGGTTTGCTGAGAGGGCAATTTTGCTGAGAGTGAGAAGAAAGCGGAATGTCGCATCACACAAACTGATTGTTTATATGGGACGGCTTTCCACAGGGAACGGTGCCTCCGTGTAAGGGAGATATGCAATTGCCGTAACATTGTGATGAGGTATTGGTGGTTTTGTTCTCTGATTCTATGGGGTGTTTTTGTTCAGTAAATGAGACGAGAATGTTTGTCAGTCATTTCAGTCATTTCGGCTTCTCTATTCATCTCTCAGCCTAAGATGTGGTTGATACACTGAGCGGCAATGCGTGTTATTGTAGCGTCAACTCAGGTAGAGTCAGACAGCTGATAAGGCAGTATGGTGATAGCAACAAAAAAGGCTGAAACCTATCAGGCACAGGTAGAAAAGAAAGGCTAACTGATATGAGATTATGTGAAGGAAATCAAACAGTCCATATCCTCATCAGAGATGGAATGTTTTTTACTTTTTTCGAATTAGGCAGAGATGACTTGGATGGAGACGTGATGTTGATAGGTGTCATGTGAAACCTGATGATTCATGGTTGCATGAACAACCTTCCTCCTATAAGTACTGGACTTTGTCCATTTCTCTTGATATTACTCTACTACATCTTTACTTATGGTGATTGAAGTACATTCTATATAGTTGTTGCTTTTCAAACACGACTCAACCCTGAGATGTGTTGTAGTATAATAATCTTACACAACTGGTATATATATGCAATGCAACTACTGCATGTCTGTGCATGTCATCACATTACGCAGAGTGTATTTTTGGGCGTTTCTCAGCTATCTCCCAAATTTTGTGAGCAGTTTATTTTCAGGAGTCAGCTGTTATATGTGGGGTGGTGGTGATACAACTCCTGAGTAATCAGACATTCAGGACGCCATTTGAAAGTTCAGGCTATCAAAAACCCTGGATCAGCGAATTTAGTCTCTATGGAGGTTTCTGGTACTGGCTTCTGTATTAAACTGGGTGTCCTCTATGATATATAATTTCTTTCTGACCAACTTATCTCAATGTCTAGTGACATCCAAAATATCAACAACCTATTTTCACACTCTACAACACCTACTATGTATACAATTCGCACATTCAATGACACAAGAGTTGCACAAGACGTCTGGTTCCCTCACACCTATCCGCATTCAGTAAACATTGCTTCCTTGCATGAACAGGCATAAAGCGCATTCAACTTTTGTCAGAAATAAATCAGAGTCAACATAAGATTAGAGCGGGCCGTCAAAGCTCGAGGACATCTTATTGGCTACCCGTATGATCCTGTAGGTGGAGGGTTATTCATCGGCTTGGCAGAACGAGCCTGCGAAGTATGATCTCTGCGCCTACAGAGTGGGTACTTCAATAAATTTAACAGATTTTGCTCAGAATATCTAATCAAGAATAATAAGGAAAATCTCATAACGAGATAAACTAGAAAGACAGACCATTGTCGATCTTTCGTTGAACCATCTTCCAGTACATCTTCTTCTGCTTAACGCGAAACTTGGGACCAGCCCAGATCATGATGACGAAGGAACCAATACAAATAAAGCAGATAGCAGCAGCCTCAATAAAGGCGTTCTGAAAGCCCTCGTTGGTGTACCACTTGGTGATACCGTAGTCAATGCCAAAAGTCATGGCGTTTCGAATAAGCACAATCACAGGCATACTCTCCATATCCATTTCCTTGTAGGTGTCAACAGAGTACGTCAACGCAGCCACACAGCCCAGAATGTTGAACCCGCCCATAATACCAGCACCAATAACAAGACCAAACCAATGAATCTCGTGATAGAACCCCACACCCCAGAGAATAAGAGCAGCGGGGCCAACAATCGCATAGAGAGTCAAAAGCCACAGCCGATCTTCGGCCTGCGAAATACCGCCGCGGCGTTTGGCCATCTTCACCTTCAGCCAATCGGCAGTCCAACCAGAGTAGAAGTAGCAGGCAATAGAGAAAATAACAGGCGACAGATACACCAATCCCGTCATGGAAGAGGAGAAATTATAAGGCGGAGAGTTGAACACAACCGCCAGGGTGGCGTTCAACACAGAGTACCACAAAAACGAGGAGCCGTACAAAAAGCCGCACCACAAAGTGACGGGAAATCTGGCCATCAAGAAAGGATCAACAAAGAATCTCCCCAACAGAAATCTCTTTCCGGGGGCGATGAGAGCAAGTCTCTCTTTCGTGGGCTTCATAGGGATGCTGGTGTTGATATGCGCAGTGTCGCCGACGTAGATCTCATCCAGAATGTCAGAGTTGTGTTCGCCCACCAGCTTTTCGTTGGTGATGGTGTTGTCCTTGCCCTGCTCCACAGTTTGACGAGAGGTGACAGCAACAATGTCGACAGAGTCCTGGACGGGGTTCTCTCGCTGGTAGTTGGTCTCCTCGAGGAAGAAGAAGATGAAGATGGTTGCAAGAGCAGAGAAGATGGATGCCCAGTAAACACACCATCTCCATCCCTGTCCGTCAGCAATGAACCCGGCAACCATAGGGGCCAGGTAGTTTGACGTAAACAAGGCAATCGCATAGATAGCCATATAGGTACTTCGTTCGTGCTCGAAGAAGATATCGGCGACGGTCACACCCGGCAGGGCTTCGATTGCACCAGCACACAGACCAATCAGAATTTTACAGGCATACCATTCTCCGGAGCTCTTGCAGTACACCTGCCAGATACACAGAAGAGTTGTCGCCAAGGAAGAGAACAGGTATATGGGTCTTTTGCCATACTGCATGGCCAATGGGAAATGAAGGAAACAACTGAGACCCAGGAACAGAAACATGTAACCAGCACCGTGGACAAGATCGCCGACCGGAATGCCCTTGTGGACAGAGATATCAGTGATGACTGAATTGATGGCAGTGGTGGGGATACCAATGGCATAGGTGTATACCACAATATTGAACATGTGGAACCATTTTCTTTTCTGACTCCAGTTGAGCGGGTCATTGGGGTCGGAAGAGGGTCGCGGCACACAAATAATTTTTCCCGGCTCCGCCACACCTTCGACCATCTTCTGATCCCTGTCGATAAGGTGGTCCGTGCCTGGGACA
This sequence comes from Sporopachydermia cereana, assembly GCA_030561065.1. Lineage (NCBI taxonomy): Eukaryota > Fungi > Ascomycota > Sporopachydermiomycetes > Sporopachydermiales > Sporopachydermiaceae > Sporopachydermia > Sporopachydermia cereana. The sequence continues at coordinate 9,836 of JAKTWI010000226.1, read as the reverse complement.
GCCTCGAAATCAATCACAGTCATTGTTCAGGTGTGTATTTGCTACTGTTTGTTGCCGAATACTTTCCCTTTGATTGACGAATCAGGGTCTGAAGGTGGAGTCTCGAAGTCAGATCATAAGCTGGCAACTGGGACTTCGTGATCTATATATAAAGCTGACTTGAAGGGTTTAGAGATATTCATTGAAGGCAATACGAAGATAAGCTTCCACGAGATGGCCGACCATATCCATTCACCTGTCCAAACGCCCTGATAGTGACTTGCTGACAGATGATGCGTATATGAAAGTTTTCTGAGCCGATCTGGTCTTACGTTTGTCAGCCTTTCATTCTGTGATTTGTCCGTGTCAAAGCTGATAACGACCTCCATGTCTTTGCTTGGAGACTCAACCTGTTCGGATTATCACAGCTTCTAGCCGATCGCACTCTCTCCATTCAATGCTTTATCGAGGTCCAATTTAGGTTTGGATTGCTCTGTGATAAAAGTCTGGTTTGAGTTTTAGGTTCTAATCAGCCTTTTCCAACTGGGTTAGAGTCTGAGCTATCAACGAGGTACGATGAGACGCCAAGTGTTCAAGCTGAATGTCAACGCCGATCGGCAATCCTGAATAGGAAAATCAAAAGCAACCAGCATGAATTCTTCTTGGTCTTGAAGGCATACTTACTGTGTAGATGCGATGCTCATTGATGGCCCTTACAGTGGGGCTATGGAACAATCTCACTAAAGCCGCCCGCCCTGGAGGCCCGATTAACCAGTTACGGAAACAGGATAGCCTGCGGCCATCTGAAGATGCAATTCCAGTACAAGATGCGATTTATAACATCAATTCTCGACGCGTGCCAAGAGACTATCCAACTACAATTCTGGGGTGTGGTGCTCGAAAGAAGATGTTAGCCTCATGTGGTAAGGCTTGGGCCGACAGGAGTTTGCCACTAGTCTCTAAGAGAGTCGGGTATATGACGAGGGAAAGGTCTTACTTGCCTATGATACTGAATCAGAAAACACATTTTCGGCTAGTCAAATCTTCCGGTGGGCAGAGACGCGCATTTACTGTGTTTTCTTGGTGTGCATCATAATTTCAGCAGATCAGCCAGCAGATCAGCAAGACCTAAGTCCGGGCGATGGAATTTCACCAGCGCCCACTTCCATGCACATCCCAAAAAGGTTAAACGAGTCGGCTATCTCTATCGGGAAGCGGCTCAAAAATCAATCTCCAAAATCTGCGGGTGGTCCGAGCATGTACGTGCAAAAGCGGAGAGTGCTGATAAGTAGCAAATAGTGATATTAGGCACACTCCCATGGTTTTATCATGCTCTTTGAAACGTATCTTATCGCGAAGTTGGTTCACAGATACTTCGGATGGGGACCCAGGCTAATGAAGTCTTGCATCTAATCTGAAAGAAGCGGACTCTGGACGATGGATAGTCGGTTATCTTATTGATACTAGGTGATCTATCGTCCAGACAGCGGTAATCCTACAGTCGGGTTGTCAAGCTCAAGGCTGGTGGGGCATTCGAGTGAACACGAATGAGATGGCCTAACAGCGGCTCATGATGGTGATACTGCTCTACGGGAATAGCACACGTCAGTTCGAGAAACGAGTTGCAACTAGCATCTCAATCGCATATAGTATCCATCATGGCATTTACAGGCTGTAGCTCAGCAGGTCCTGAACCGAGTTGCTATTCCGCATCTTCACCATTTGTGTGTCTCGCTTTGGGTTGACACGGCCAAGAGCACATCAAGTTGAGACTCTCATCAAATTACAGCATTATTTCCACATTGCAATTTTCATTCCATCTGACACTTTCAAGCATAAATCTCTCGGAGTCCTCAAGATACCACTCATCCATATCGATTCCGGTTTTTAGTATGATTGCCGTTTTGGTTTTAGTCTGCTTGCACGTCAAACTTTATGCAGATTAGTGCTTTTAAGTCACCTATATCTATAAACTCTAATTAAAGGTGGAACGAACCTGATAACCTCAGATATCCGAGATTCCACTCCTCCAGCGGGGACATTGTGATGATTACATCTCTTCTTTTCATAATTGAATGTGAGATGAGAGTACGTCTCGCTCATGTTACAAGAGAATACATGCTCTCTGAAGAGGAGACACCTTGCAATGGTCTCAGCATTCCTAGGTTGATCTCCTCCACCAATCACGAGACTCCAACATCAACAAACATGCTGGCAATAAAAGTCTACAACAACAGCCTGCCAAAGGTCAACCGCAGGTCAAAGACCGGCTGCTTCACGTGTAAGTTTCTTAAGTACTTTTCACAAGGATTTCCTCCAGTTTCCCACCCCTACTAACAGCTCAGGCCGACGGCGCAAGAAGAAATGTGACGAGGCCCATCCCGCGTGTGAAAGCTGTTTGAAAAGCGGGCTGAAATGTGTATGGCCAGAAAGCGGGAAAGCCTCCCTGTCGAAAGAACACGAGTTCAAGATTGTGAAAACAAGGAAAAACATCAAATTTCAAATGGTGCAGATAGACCCCAAACAGCCCACGAACAGTCAAAACACGGATTCCCCTAATGACAGTTTATCCTCCCCTTTGGAGGCCAATGAGAAGGATCCCGTTCAGAACCTACCAACCAGCCAACAATTTACTCAACACTCCAAATTCAACCCTCCTATCTCCACTCCCACTTCCCTTTCTGGAGAGTCTCCCTTTCCGCCCCAGGTGACAATCAACTCCATTCTCTCCTGGTCTGACGAGGAGCTGTCCCATCTGTCCAAAGACTCCTCCAGGAACTCCTCTAGCGACCATTCATCACATGTACGAGACTCGGGGTCTACTGGATACTGCTGTTTAGAGGAGTCTGACTTCACCGAGGTGCTGGAGAGTTCGTTCCCCGGTAAGCCGGAAGTGCCTACGGGGCTTAATGCCGAGCAGCCCCTCCTTCCTACTATGGCATCTATAGTCTCGGAATTAAGCGGCCAGTCCTCAGCTCCGGTCTCTTCCGGATGGTCTCGTTTTGGAGAGGGTATTTTGGGGTCTGGCGAGGGTACTCTAGAGGATCCTGTACCAGCTCCTGTAGAGTCTCCCCTGGCGGCTCCCCTAGAAGCTCCCCATCCCCTACACGGCCTGCCAGACCCTCTAGACGACCCCTTCAAAGAATTCCAATCACACTCTGTCATCAACAGAGAACTGTTCGGCCTTCCAGGGTGTCTGGCAGCCCCCCGCCGCTTCTCCCAGACCTCGGACTACTCGACCCCCTCCTCCCAGTCCCCCGGAAACAATCCGATCTATTCCAACCCCGCCCCGCCGCTTATTACCCCGCCCCTCCGAGACCCTTCCTGGGACTATTTCCCCGACAGCGACGACGAGCCGGACTCCCCCGCCGCTGGAAAAACCAACCTCATCGACCACAGCGACAAAAAAACCATATGGAACATTATCTACTCCTCCAGCGCCCTCACGTCCTACAACAGCTGGATCCCCGGCGTCCAGCTCTCCGAACTCTCAGCCCTTTTCTACCACTCCTACGTCCAGAGTTTCCTGCCGGCTCTGTCCCCCTATACATTTTCTCCCTCGGTGCTCCTGCCCACCAAGGTGTTTGTCCCCCTGGGCGCCAAAAGTTCTATGCTGCGGGAGATCTTCCTGTCCTGCGGGGCCTCCTTTTTAGCCGAAGTGAACCCGGAATACCGTCCTATCGCCGAGCGGCAGAACAATGCGTGCATTAAAGCCGTGCACGACCAGCTGAACGGGGCTTTTGAGCGTGGGGAGGCAATAGACAGTTCCCTGCTGGTGGCTGTGCAGTTGCTGGCCCTTAAAGAGAAGCTATTTTCGGCTTCCTGTATGCGGGCTGTGCTGCATTTGTCTACTGTGTTCAATTACCTGACCCAGCGGCTGAGACGGCAGCGAGTCAGCAGCATCAAATGCCAGATTATCCAGGAGCTGGTGTATAACGACAACGACCGAAAATACTACCCGCACCACTCGCTGTGGATATCGCAGGAAATCGTCCCCGAGGGCCCGGAGATCGAAGAGCTGGACAGCCCGAGGGCGCTGAGGGCGCCGAGTGGGCCGCAAGTAAACCCCGACTATGTCTCTGGTTCCGGCCCTCTGCGCATAACTCCCACCGAACGGACCCTCATCGACTCCTTCATCCACAACTATACCGTCGCCCTCATCACGTGCAAAGACCTGGACATGTTCCACCTCCCGTCGCCGTTTTCGGTCTTTGAGATATACAACCACTATGTGGTCAGTGTGCACGACCACAAACATCCTATCGAATGGGTAAACAATGCCGTTGTCGGAGGGGCCTACGAAGCGTATGAGTTCACCGCAAAGGCGTCATGGTTAGCTCGGCTTAAAGCCCCGCTGCATCCGCATTGGTACCAGGCGGCCTGGGACCTGTGCCACCGGGCCGAGAATTATGAGCCGCCAACGGTTGGGAAGCAGTATTTGCAACAGTTCAGTGGGCAGAAGAAGCAGAGCCTGCAGGCGTGCCGGGAGGTCGGATACTGTCTTGCCCAGGCCAGCCGGCTGCTGCTGAAGAAGATCATTAACCCGTCTTTGCGGGCCGAGGATGCCGAGGTGCAGGAGTGTGTGGAGCTTATAGACCGGCGCGGGAAGAGCGTGCCGGCCCGGTCGTCGGCGGGAGTTTGTTTATACTGGCCAATGATTATAGGCGGTTCGGCGGCTTTGAAGAAGGAACACCGGGCCGCTTTCCGGGACCGGTGTTATTTGATCCACGATGTGCTGCATGCGGCCAACAGGGAGCAGATTGATTTGTTTTTCGCCCACACGTGGGGCCACCAGGGCCAGGAGGCAATGGGGCTGGATGCGGTGATGAACAGAGATGTGATGGAAAACGTGCTGGGGATTATTCTGTGAGGGGTAGGAAGGAGGGGAGGAGGGAGCGAGTAGGAGAACACGGGATAGAGCATTGGGTTAGAGATAGGATTGGATATAGCCAAGGTTAGGCTGGAAATAGTATTACTTTTGGGGTCATGGACTATTTTATCATCATAATCACAAACAAAGATTTGTTTATACCGCCGCAAAACTGTACTTTGTTACCTGGGCAATACTGCAGGTTGTCTTTCATCTTGCATGAAGATGCATATTTTGTGCAGACTTTTGTAATCGGACAACCCCTCTAGCAGGAAACAGGGGACGTTCCAAAATATTCAATGTCACCCCTAGCATGTCTAAAAGCTTCTGTGTGACTTTTTTGAAGTATCTCTAAAGCTTTTCTAGGATCACAGCTAAAAAAACGAGTAGGTAGAGTCGTGTTTCATTGATCAAATTACTTCAATTATGAAGGTCTTACGTGTATTTATGATTATAAAGTGTTGACAAAGAATGCAGCTTCATGCATCAGTATGCAGGACCTTGCAGCGTTAGATGGCCACTTGAATCTATGACCAAATTGAAGGCACATTAATGCCGTTGATGCCGCAATGTTTGTTGATGCAATTACGTTGATAGATTTCTGAATAATTTCCAGTGTACCCTGAGAGTTCACTGAATTTAGGCAGAAAATAGGATAAAGCTGGGCAGGCTTGAAGATTACATTGGGAAGCCGGAAGGATGCAAAGGCTGATAAAAGAAGGCGAAGGATGCCGAGAGCTGGTTTGTAGATACCAATTGGTTGGGGGGGTTCTGTAGTGTGTTGCTGTAGAGTGTTGTGGTTAGCATCAGTGAGGAAACTATGGATGACAATCTAAAACCCGCATGATAATATCTATGGATGAGTTCGTTCTTCTCGCTCATCGATTCATAGGGATTTGCCCACTGAATGAAGAGGGCTGTGCTCACTCATCAAATGCTCAGCCGGCAATTCCTAATCAGCGTGATAGGTTTTCAAACATTTCTCCAGACTATTCACATCTGTTCACATCTGTTCACATCTGTTTGTATAATTCTATCTCTAGAGTAGCAACTTGGAAGAGCAGACTAGCCAGGGGTCGTATTTTAAGTTCTACTAGACTTACTCCTATCATCCCAAAATGGTTAATCGCGCATTAGGGTTTATGTCCCTGATAACTCTATTTCTCTCTTCGAGAGTCTGACAATCAAGCAGGTCGCGACGCTGCTGTAACACGTATTGTTTGACCCTCCTGTCAAATGGATAAGCTGCCTAGCTTTCTGCCAGCTGTACGGTAGAGTTGAGTTTCAATCAATCTGGAAGATATCCGCAGGTTGATGAAAGAGCAGGAAAGGCTGAGCTGTGGAGATAAACCAAAGGCGAACTTGCCTGTTTAGGCTTATCGGTCTCTATCAACCAGCTGTGAGATATGTGGGGTCAATGGGAGTTCAAGAGACGGCTGGGACAATAACAAACTCCCAGAGAGGCAATGTTTGTCGCTTAGTTGAATGAGAAGGTCTCTGCAGAGGCGGAGGGCTTGCAGATGCAGCGGAGTCAAATCATCAATCTTCGAGTGGTGATTAGATCAGTTTTCAAGTCATGACTATAGTATCACTCAGATTGATTGAGTATCATATCTGGGTACCTGCAGGGATGATTGCCGGCATACTTTTCGGACGACTGTCAGTCAACATGATTAGGTTCCCGCTTTCTCACACGCCTGCCAATGTCGGGAAGCGGCTTGTGATCAACAGCAGATCGGAGTAATGCCGAAGGATATCTCAACCTTTCGGGCCACTGACCCGCTTTACCCTATTGAAGGAACTACACTTACTTATCCAGCAAGATCCCACCTTCTGAGATACCTATATAACAAACTGCTCCTCCTCTCCAGTTGATAGTATGAGGTGCTTTCATCAATATACCATCACCATCTTCACATCCCCAAAAGCATCCCAGAACCCAACATCCTTACCCACTACAGAGCAACTAAACACTTCTCCAAACCCTCCTCAAAACCCTCCTCAAACTCTCCAAAATGGCCACCAAAGTCGACTTCAGCCATCTCCCTTACAACAACTTTGTTGAGGAAAACACCTCCGACCCTGAAAAGTTCGAGCACTGGAAACCCAAAATCGCTGCCTACAACAAACAAAGAGACGATGCCCTGGCCCCCTACATTCAGGATCTGGGACTCCCGGAGGATCTCGACAACACCCCATACTTGGACGGCCTTTCTCTGCCTAAGAAATTCCTCACTCCAGAGGAGTTTGACATCACGGAAAAGTCGGCAAGTGAGCTGGCGCCTTTGCTGGCTTCTGGTAAACTGACTGCTGTTGAGACCCTAAAGGCGTTCATCAAAAGAGCCGTCATTGCCCATCAGGTGACCAACTGTATTATGGATTTCTTCCCTCAGGAGGGTCTGGCAAGAGCCGCAGAGCTGGACAAAATCCTCCAGGAGACCGGCAAACCCGTCGGACCCCTCCACGGGATTCCCATCTCTCTAAAAGAACACTACCAGTTCAAAGGCAGAGTGTGCCATGGGAGTTATGTGGGCATGCTGGACAACATATGTGAGGAACATGCCGTCAATACGCAGAATCTGCTGGAAACCGGAGCTGTTTTCTTTGTAAGAACTACTGAGCCACAGGGACTGATGCATCTTGACTCATACAATAACATCACCGGCAGAGGAAGAAACCCTTCTAATACGACTCTCAGTATTGGCGGCTCTTCCAGTGGGGAAGGTGCCATTGCCAAAATGAGAGGAGCGGCTTTGTCTGTGGGCACTGATGGCGGAGGGTCCATCCGAGCTCCGGCAGCCTTTAACGGAGTGTACGGACTTAAACAGACGGCCAGGCGCATTTCCATTAATGGTTGCATAGGCCCCTATCCGGGAATGGAAAACAATGTGGTTGTTATGGGGCCTATTTCCAAGTACCCTGAAGATCTGGATTTGTTTATGAGGGCCTCGCTGGCCAACGAGCCCTGGAAAAAGGACTCTCATCTGTTCCCGTTGCCCTGGAGAGAAGTGCCGGATGCGGATCTCAGCAAGATGAAGATTGCTATTGTGTGGGATGATGGAGTGGTCAGACCCCATCCTACTGTTCTGAGGGGGTTGAAACATACTGCCGAGTGTCTGAAGAAAGCTGGGGCCACAGTTGTTGATTTCACCCCTCCGGACCATGATTTGGCGATGGATACCATTTTCAAGATCTACTGCTATGACAAGAATGCCATTCAGAAGAACTACTTTAAGATTAGTGGCGAGCCTATCAACAAGTCCACACTCTGGTCTATGACTTTTGGCACTGGGGACGAGGGGTTGGACATTGTGACCTACGACAACCTCAACATTATCCGCAACCAGGTCAGAGATGCCTACCACAAGAAGATGGACTCTGAGGGCATTGATTTCATTATCAGCCCGGTGTATGTGGGCACTGCTCCGAAACAGGATGAGCTCCACTACTGGGGCTACACTACTATCTACAATCTTCTTGATCTTCCTAACTTTGTCTTCCCCACTGGTTTGGTCGGCAATAAAGATTTGGACGTGGCTGACCCTGATTTCAAGCCCCGCAATGAGTATGAGAAGTATGAGCACGAGATCTACTCTCCAGAGAAGTTTGTCAATGCTCCTATCAGTCTGCAGATGACGGGCAGACGTTTCTCGGATGAGGAGCTCGTCAAGGCGGGCATTGCTTTGTCTAAGGTGTTGTGAGTGTAGAAGGGGGATGGTGTGAGTTTGTTGTTTGGGATATGGAATATGTAATAGATTGTTGTGACATTTTGCCAGCGAGTGCACTCTGTAGCAAACCCTAAGAGGTATCAACTGATTCCTCCAGTATTCGGATTTGCTTCACAGTCGTCATAAGAGAGTGTTATTCGTAGAGGGAATATGAGACCGTCATATACCCCATTAGTTGGAAATTTGAATCTCGAATCTGAACCCTGATGTCGCAAGTATAAGACGGAGTATACAGGTTTCGTGATAAGGGGTCCAGGCAACAATCAACCAGCGGGTATGCCCTCCCGAAAGTAAGAGCAACAAGAAAGAACAGGCTGTCAAATACAGAGAAGAATAGCCTGAGGGATAAGCCCGGAGGAGAGGCAGCTGCTATAAACAAGCAAATAAATCAACTTCTTCAAATGCCATGGAACATTTCGATGGAGTAGTATGTGGGAGTTAGGGTTCATGCATGATAATGCATCAGTCATGCAATGGAAAGTATGTTGTTATGTCAAGATTCCACTTCTACAAAATTGATGCATTTTGCTGTAGAGAGGTGATTTTCTCTGTTTTGTTTAAGAGCTTTGGGAATCCGGTATAGATTTTATGTGTTCATAAAGTATTGTTCACATAAATTTTCTCGATTATACGTCCATCATATCACGAGCTTGACACCCAGCGGCCCAGCAACGGAATGTAGCATTATGCATATCATACATAAACTTGCCTGGCATGCATAAGCTTGTTCCTATATATGGAGGTTGACTGTGATTAGATGCTCCAAAAATAGGCAATATAGTAAGTAGTATAAATAAACTTACAAACTAGAACTGGAAATGGAGAGTTCAACAAAATCCAGTATCAACAATCTCAAAAATGCCCATACAACCACGCCCTGATCTATGAGACTCCACAGGCCAACCTCCCGCACACATCTCATCTCATCGCCTCAATTTGTCGGAGATGCTACTTGATGATTATGTGATCATCAAGTATTTCCCGTTCCAGACAAATGACGGTGTTCGTGACCATGGAGTGACTTTCAACACGTTACTTCTAAAGATCCGAATCAACCAGTAAATTATATAAGAACGAGGATCTACCATTCAACATCGGTATCCTCTTCTTCTTGTTTTTGTTAGAAAGAGTTCTGAAGAAAAGGAACTATGGAAATGTTTGAGTATAAATGCAGATACAAATTTATACTTGATAACGCTATCAGCAATGAGTGACTATCCATCTCGAGACTCCTCCCCCGAGGCTTCCAATTTCCTTCA
>JAKTWI010000225.1:0-79780 GCA_030561065.1 Sporopachydermia cereana | reverse complement strand
ATGGAAATGGGAAATGGGAAATGGGAAATGGGAAATGGGAAATGGGAAATGGGAAGTGGGAAATGGGAAATGGGAAATGGGAAATGGGAAGTGGGAAGTGGAAAATGAAGAGAAAGAAGAAGAGGGACACAGTATTGGAAAAGAGAAAAGAATTAAGAGGAAAGACACAGAAATCCGGCAGAAATGCAACCTCAAATCCTCTTGATTCATCTCAATAAACCTTCCCGTAACAATAACCCCCTTCATAAAAATCTCTCCCTCCTTAATTCCGGCAAACCCGAATCATCGGCGGCCGCAAAACCGACTCGGCTCCGCTTTCCCCGGACTGTCCGCTACCAGCAAACTCCCCCTCGGCTCGCCACTCCTTCCGAAACTCCGTCCCGCCTTCCGTTCGGAACTCCTTCCTTCCGTTCCTCCCGCCTTCCGTCCCGCCTTTCCCCTTTCGGCATCTCCCCAGCCCCCTCCGCACTTGCAGCCACAGCCGCCACAACCCAAACAGCGGCGTATGCATCGGACTGGGGAAATCGTCAATATTGATGAAAACATCAAAAACCACGCCCCCAAACAGAGCACCCAAAACGGTAATCACCGACGGAATCCACGCATACCCGCCGAATCCGGTAAACACTTCCGAGCCGTAGCCGAGCATACAAGCGGCTATCCGCGCCCCGAGGTCCCGCGCGGGATTCAAGGCGTACCCGGTCTCCACCCCAAAGGCCATGCCGAGAAATACAACAGTGAGGAAAACTCCGAACGGCAGTCCCAGCGCCAAAGTCTCCCGCCCGCCGTGCCGATGGCACCAGAGGATGATGGCAAACATGGCAACCTGCAGCAAAGCACTGGCAACAAACTCGGACAGGATTTGGTGGGTCGTGTTGAGCCCCGCCATCGGGACAGTGAAGAAGATGGTGCCTGTCCGGTGTATCTGACGGCCGGCCGGTCCTTCGTATGCCTCAAACAGCGGCTTGTAGACGAGGAAGCCGATGAGGCATCCGGACACGGAGCCGGACAACTGCGCCACAATGTATCCGGGCACCCGTTGCCAGGGGAATTGCCGCAGTACGGCGTTTGAGACGGTGATTGCCGGATTGAGATGGGCGCCGGAGTTTGGGCCGGCCAGCATAAGGGCGATCGTGATGCCGGCAGCAATGGACAGGTATATTGTGACGGGGGAGCCCTTTTCGGTAAATGTGGCTTGCGAACATGCTCCCACCACTATGAGCATCAGGACAAGTGTGCCGAAGAACTCGGAGAAATACGGAGCGAAATATGTCCTAGCGCGGTTCCACTGTTCCTGGGCTTGGAAGTATTCTTCCGACTCGGACAGGTCTTCGGAGGTGCTAAAGCCGGGCGGCAAAGCCGAGCCGGCGGTGGCTCGGAGCAGCCGGAGATCGGAAACAGATACCGACGGAGTTGTGTACTGAGAAGAGAGTTTGCTGTCGTATGCGCCTTTCAGGTTTGCCGAGGAGGAGGTGGACGAAGGCAGCTGATGTGTTTCTTCCCATGTGGCAGAGTCTGCAGGAAAGGATTCGATTTTCAGTTCCTTGTCAATCAGGCCGTTCTCCAGATCGACGACTGTTGTGACAGTATCGGAGGACATTGTAGGGTTGGAGTGTAGTTGAGGGATTGTGATGAGACTGCAAATGGTGATATGAGACTGCAAATGGTGATACGAGACTGCGAGATGAGACTGTGATATGAGACTGTTTTTGAGAAGGAGTTGCTGTGGGAATGAGAGGCTTTGAGAGGGTTTATTGGGAGTTTGTTGATAGTGTGAGAAGATGCTGTGATGCACTTGAGATGTGCAGAGGAGGGCTGAAAGGCCAACTGCTGGCCGTCAGCTGTAGGGATGTTCAATGAGGTATGAGGGGTATGAGGGGTTAAGGTGCTTCAGTTGAAATGTTTGGTTGTTGAGGTGAATGGCAGAGATTTGGGGCGTTGTGTAAATTTAGCAAAAAGTAGCAAATAGTAGAGATGCAGTAATTTGGTGTGTGTCTTTGTTTTCAGTAGAAGCTGAAAAGCTCTGAGTTCTTCTTTGCATTCGTAGTGATAGGGAGGAAAGGCAAAAGTGCAGATGGACCTGTATAAAATAATTTCTCCGGAGATCGGTACGTTTCTTAGAGACATCTCTAGCGCAGAGATGAGCCTCGTGCTGGAGAAAACCCGCTGAGACTGGGAAATTCTCCCGTAGATTTTCTGAGAATCTATACTGTAGCTGTTTTGTCATGTGCTGTCTCGAGAGGAAACGGGTGTGTACGCAGGGAAGATAAGGTTTATGAATAACGTTTCGCTAGTTGCGAGAGAGGTTGAAGATATGTTTCCTAATTCGGTACTTGGCCCGTGAGTGAGAAGAGATTCAGTATAGAGAGATCATGGGGATCAAGGGCTTGTTCGAGGTTTTTTGTAATCCAAAGACATATTTTGTATACTGGTGTGTCTTCTAGTTTTCTGTCTTGTATAGTTCTACAAAGAAATGCATTCCAGACCCATAGTAAATGTGCAATGCCTCAGGCAGTGGGCTGCAAAGGAGTCTCTTAGTATGTTCTGAATAAGGAAATATATCCATAATAGGAAGGTCAAATTACGGTAGTGGCCGAATTCAATTCTGTACGTATGAAAGGTGAAGAAAAGATGAAAAGGACTCAATCTCGATTCATGAAAGAGAAAAGAAGAGAAAAGAGGGAGGAATCCTTCAAGTAGTCTCGCACTGATTTGACTGATTCTGATTGGCGTTATTGAACGTGTGGGAGTCTCTTAGAATTGTTTGTAAACTTCAGCAATGAAACGCTCGTTCAACTGAAAACACAGGAGCCGTGAAAGTGAGAATATCTTACTAGATTTCCAACATTCGGGGCCGACAGAGAATAACCGACATTGCAGAGGTAACTACGGGTTATCAATCACGAGGCAGGCTGGTGACCTCCTCTCAAGCAACTAGCAGTAGCGTACGTCGTGTCAACTGTACGAATGCTGGAAAGAAGAGATTGGAAGACCGACCTCAGACTTTTCTCAAGAGCATTCAATGAAACATAGATGCTATAGATAATGAGGAGAGTTTCAACTATAAAGATATATGACAACTCACAGTGCAATGTCCAGCTGGCTAATCAAAACAGCAGTAATCTTGCTGTAATCTCAGCTTTTCAGTCACTACAACCACACTTATTCAGCTCTCACCGCTATCATGGAAACGTAGAGAAATATATGGTGATGGAGTAGGATCTAGACCGCCTTGACAGCCAAAGCTGCTGACGGATGCGTATACGGAAGGAGTGGCATTTGATTGGCATTAACAGTCCAAAAGAGGAAATATAGACGCAGCTAAATGTGAGCTTGTTGACGCACAGTTTGATCTTGAATGAACAAATATGAAATTACTGGAGGATTGCAACTCTGTGTAAACTCTGATCTTTGAAGGGATTCATAAAGTAAACCAACTCCCAGTAACTGAGCATTTTTTGTGTGGCCCCACCCCTCCTCAACTCCACATTCTGCCCCACCCTCAGTGTGGGCTACAGCCGTTGAATTCCCCCATAAAGTTTGTCAGCCGAGGCAAAATTTCCCCATTTGGACACGAAGACTCATTTCATATAGTTGACTCCTTCTTCGGAGAAATTTTTCCGTGCACTTGAGATTGGCTGAGCAAAGAACATGTGCCTATCTCTTGTTCTTTCGTGTCTGTCTGGCTGATGGTATCGCGGATCGGTACACGTTCTTTCTGACGTGATGCCCTTTCTGCTAAAAATAGCAGCAGAGGCAAACTTCCCTCAGAGCAATGCAGAGGGCGTAAGATAGTAAGATAGCTGAGTATGCAACATACATTGGACGGCTGAGTCATGTGTGGCGATGAGGGAACGGAAGCAAATGTTCAGGGAGGTAGTCATGAAATGTGCAGCTACGAATGGGGGGCTCAGGATTTATGTGGCGAAGTGAGAGCAGATAGTCGGTTATTACACACAAAACGGCTAGTATTTCCAATGTGAAACTCGACACCTTATATGGCCTGCCGTCATTAGCACCACCCACGCCCCCTCATTAGACCACCTCTCTGCAGCCTGCTGAAACACAACTTTTGCACCTGTTTTCAGTCTTTTTACCATCCTCCAACCTGCACACACAGCTGCTCTTGTCGCTCCTCCTTCTATTGGCTGCTCGATCGGGTCTCGGGTCTCCTTCCATTCCTTCCATGCAAACACGTGCCATGACTCTGTCACGTGCAGCTGTTCCAGATGACGTAATCATAAAACATGTATGTCCAATATCGGGTTCACCCTTGCCCAACACGCAAGTCAGCTGACTTCCACCTTCTTCCGAGGTGGGCGACCTCATCGGAACCACCGGCATGTGATGATGCCATTAATATCTTCAGTTCTACAGAACTGTGAGCAAAACTCGTACGATATCAACTTCCGTGTGTCCAATGAGCAGTAGAGCGGTTGATTTGTGAGGAGACCGAAGGCGGGGTTTGAAGCGGGGTAAGGAATTGTAGGAGCAGTTAGATTTACGGCACCTGATGTGGAGAACCGTTGATCGGCCTCCAAATACACGGATGTTGACAAATAATGTGGAGACTGAAGGATGGAATGGTGGAGATGATATTTCATAAATGGGAGGTCTGCAATGCTGACTGAGGGGTTCGTACCTCTTCAAGAGACGACCTCGGGCTCCAGCGAGCGGAGAAATGCAACATTTATCCAATCCACAGTGAGAAAAGCACCCAACTGCAATTACAGCAATGAACAGTAATGAACAATAGACAATAGTAATTATACAATAGTAAATCTCCAACTCCTACAGCACTATAATATCTCTCACCGGAATCCCCATGTCAAGGCATCACCGTCCCCGGGAACCTTACTGGCCTACTAAAAATCAAGAAACTATGGAGTCATCTTTCAAGCCCAATTGATGGTGTCAAGTAATACTATCCTGATTGTCCTTCTCAGAGACACACTGACACCTCCTCACCTGTCTGAGAAATCGAATAACAACTGTGATGGAACCCCTCATATGAAATTCCAAAATGCCGTTTGAACTTCTATTCCGGGATGGAAATTTAACTTGACGTACCCCAGACGCAGAGGACGTGAGGCTGGATGAGATGAGGGTGGGGAAGAGGAGAGAAGAGGGTGACGTGGCTATAATGTTTGGAGGGTTTGAGAGCAGCAAATATTAGGTCTTTTGAGTGAAAACTAACAGCTCATCCTTTCCTTAGTTATATCTTTTAGTGCACTGAATTATAGCTGTGGTTTCCCCTTTGTTCCTTGCTGACCTGCACAAGAGTTGCCTCGGATGCCTGGCTTACTCCGCACTTCAGCTTGAAACTCACTTTAGAGTTCAGGTTTTTTCCGAAAAGTCTATTTTCTCTTCTTGGATTGCCAGTTTGGAGTCAGGGATCTGCCTGTCCTCTCTTGCTACACCTGTAAGCCACATAAGCCGCAATCTGGCTTAGAGACGTACCTTTTTTCTTGTCGAAGCCTCCCAATATGTCTACGATCCCTTATCAATCCCCCTTGCACCTCAGCAGCCCATCAGTGGCCTTCCCCAGAAACCGGCCAGCCAGAAATAAGCTCCACGCTAACCCCATCAACTGCAAACCCAATTTACAGTTCAAGCCCGGCCCCAACTCTATCCCCAAGCCTAGTAATTACACATCGGGGGTCATCACCAGCTTGAGTATTCATACTATTCCATATCGCCAGATCCCCCAAACAGAACCAACAATCACCAGCCCTAAGCCACAGTTAATATTCTCATCACTGCAAGCCCCGCCAACCCTTATCGTGCCTATCAAACCGGCATCTGACCATGCCAAGGGGCCCGAGGCGCCAACTGCCCATACTAAAGCAGCATTTGCAGCATTTGCAGTGAGAGTTGCCGTATATTCCACAGGAAATGACAGCTCAGACGCCTCCAAACAGGCAGTGAGGGGAAAGAATGGGAGAAATCGGAAAGCTGCTGGTGCAACTGCAGTAGTAAATCGCAGAAAGTGCGAAATTGAGCCAAACCTTCTGCATGTGAGACAGGATGGGACCTATTGGGATACCAATAGGGAATCCTATAGGAACCCATAGGGAAACTTCACAGTATAGGAAGACTCACAATGGAGATTATATAAAGCGGGGGATCTCCATAGAAGGGCAAACGTTGGGTTGTAACTGAAGGCATACTGAAGGCATACACTCAAGTGTTGATTGAGTGAGTCATCTCCTTTTCTAAAGGAATTCCCCATACTGAGGAAGTGTACATTGGTGTTTGCTCAAATCATTCATTGTTTCATACAATCATCACCAGCTCACTTCACCTATCTGAACAACATCACCAAACAACTCCCACCTCCCCTCATGTCTCAACTCCTCAATATGGTCCGCGGGCCCGATGGGGCGGCCCTCGGGACGGGAGTAAAGCGGATTATTGATGCGGCTCATAAACGGTCTGGAGGAGCTCCCGTCCCTCCGGCAATGGTTGCTGTGGTTTTAGCCGTCCAAAATGCCGTATTTGGCGGCTATGCCAGCCACAAGGACGTGGCACCGTCAGCCGTGTTTGTTGCTGCCTATGCCGTCATCTTCTTTGCCTACTTGTATGTCTTTCAGAAGAACATGCGGCGGGGGCATAAATTTTGGCTGCATCTGGGCATTATGTTTTACTGTATTTGTCGCGTGATTGGCTTTGCTTTGAGGATAGCCTGGGGCAAGGATGAAACGCTTATTGATGTTGGGTTGGCGTCCAATGTGTTTATCATTGTGTCTACCGTCATATTGGCGAGTTATAATCTCCTGCTGGCCCACCGGATGTTCAGCTGGCGACATCCGGAGTTAGGGACATCGCTGCTGATGAATACCTTCATGGGCATTCTCTACTCTATTGTAGTGGGCCTTTGTGTGATGGCGGTTGTGGGGTCTGTGATTCCCTATCTGTACTATTTGTCTGAGCACCGCTACTGGATGTGCAAGCAGGTGCAGCAGGCGGCAGGGGTGTTTGTTATTATCTACGACTTCACTGCTTTGATTTTGGTGACTGTGGCGTATGTGGTGCCCCCCGGGCGGCTGGCCGTGTTTAGCCGGACTAAGAAGAAGAACAAGGGACTCATCCCTGCTGTGTATTCCCCCTTTTGGATCCGCAGCTTTGGCATGTTTTACTATGTGGAGAAAGGGTCGCAGGTGGTTGTGTATACCAAGCTGGCTCCTTCTGTGTTGGGGGAAAAGTCTGACTCCCCAGATGCGGACCGCAATCCTTTGGCGGATGCAATGAGAGTCATTACCTCTTCAGACCATCCGACTCAGAACATCAACACGCATATGGTGCCTGATTTTGCCGCCTATGAGCAGCCGGATCCTTCCCAATTGGGACTGAAGCACAATACAAGTGTGTTGCTGATTGTGCTGACTTCGGTGCTGCTGCTGATTGGCGCCTGTTTCCGAGCCGCCTCTTTGTTTTTGAACCAGCGGAATGGCGGGGCAGCGGGAATCCCGGAATGCTCGTGGATTTACGACCCGGTGGTGATGTATGTGCTTTATGGCGCTCTGGAGCTGATTGTGCTTGTGCTGTGGCTGATCTTTCGAATTGACTTGCGGTTCTACATTCCGGACCGGCCCAAGAAGGGGTATCCTCCGGACACGTATGACGAGGCGATGGTGCAGCATATTTTGACGCACACCAGCACGAATGTGACGCAGAACACTGCCACGGACTACTCGCCGCAGAAGGATGCCTATCCGACTTTTTCGGATAATTCGGAAGAGGGAAGAAGAGTAGAGCCTCATGGGTCTCTGGACACTGAGCAGACTGCTGGGCGGACTGTGTAGGTGGGGCTGTTTGTAAAGGGGTGCTTTGTTTTTCTTGTGAGGATTGATGGTTGTGATGTATACGTTTGTATGCTGCCGAATATCAATGTACTTTTATTGGATCGGATTTGGTATGGGTAGGAGGTTTGGGGAAGCTGCTAGAGAGGCTGGTTGAAGATCGTTGAAGAGAGTTGAAGATGCTGCAAGTGTGGCTGCAAGAGGCAGGGATAGACGGCATATTGGGAACTTATCACAATCCCTGGAACTAGATAAGCCACGCATTATTTAGAGAAAGATTCATCAGAAAAGCCATTACGGGAGTATCGCCAGAAGGATTGGCTTCTGTCAAGGTTCATGTATGCTAATGCATCAACCATGCAAGAGAAAGTTTATTGTGTGCTCAATGAACGTCCACCTTCACATATAAAAGATCATTTCGCTGTTGTTATATGGTTTTCTCTGTCTTGTTATTGAATGGTTAACTATCTGATATAGTTTTGAATAACCATGTTTACACAACGCATAGTGAATACACATCCATCATGCTCAAAATCGCAGTTTGACAGCTTTGAGATGTGATGCAACCTGAAACGTCTCCGTAAACATTCTTTAAGGTTTGACGTACCTTCCTGTATTTAGAACCTTAAAGATAGCGGAAATGATAGCACGTTATGTTGGGCGCTTTATGGCTGGGACTACAGCGATTATGGCGGGTGCTTCTGACACAAAGTAAAAGCCAGTTTTACTTATTCAGTGATGTTGGTTGATTTAGTATGGCATCAGAGAGTTATGGAATGACAGTGACTAAGCTCTTATAACTATTGACAGACTTATCGCATTTTCTTCGCTAGATTTTGATCAGCCAAGGCAACATCACAATGCATCACCCATCACCTCTGTAACAACATCATAGCTTCTTCTTAGGGGACTTCTTATTGACCCTTTTCAAGTGTCTACAATCAACTCTTCACAATGCTTCGCCGGAGACTTCTGCGCACGCAGTCTCGCTCCTACAATCCCGATGAGTTTCTCCGACTCACCAACCCGAGCAAACTGGATGTGCGGGCGCATCAGAGGACCTATGACGGCGCCTATATGAGGGCGGGGATTTCATTGTTGTCTCTTTGTAAGTAGTAGCAATGGGAGGTACTGTTTGGTAATGGCTCAAAATGGCTCATAATGGCAGGTACTGGTAGGTGCTGGCATTTATGGCAGGTACTGTACAACAGCTACTGCCCCTCCAGTACATGTGCGAACTCTACTAACAAACCACCCCCATTAGCCCTCATGATTCTGAAAATGTTCAGCAAGGAGTTCATCCCCATTGGTACTCTGTACACTCTCTATGGCACATTGGTTCTCCTGATTGGTCTCCACCGGAAAAACCAAGTCGACACAATCTACAAAGTGGAGGAGAACGAAGTGACGTATTTCCAGACCGCGGGGAACTCTGTCCTTCTAATGTCCTCAATCAGTCTGATATGCTTTATCGTTCTGATGATACTGGTAATTGTGCTGTAATGGAAGAATATGAACTGGACTTGCTGCCACTCCCCATCCTGCTTACAGACCTACCAGAGATCTGACTTTGTCTGCAATTGGAGGGATGGCAGCCAGAATAAGGAGAAAAGTGCCGTACATGACAAACGACAAGCTGCTGAGTGCGGCAGCCCGCGGATCAATTGTCAGCAAATGAGCCGTAGTAACGGCGCTGGAGTTCAAACCAGACGTTATGCCCCGCGTGACGTAATCATCCTCCCGTATCCGCAGGCATTTCGGTCCCAGAATAAACCCGCCGATGATAACTCCGAGAATACCCGTTAGAATACCTGTGACGGCTGCCAGAGACAGGGATCCGTCCAGCAGAGTGATAAGCGGCACACCCAAAGCCAGCGTCACGTTCCGTCCCACAAAGCCTATAGACCTCCGCGGCTCAATGCCAATATGATAGCATATCAGCGGGTACAGAAAGAAGGAGGTGATTCCAATCACAACTGTGGGGATAATCAATGCCGGGAAATGCACTTTGAGGTCTCGCCGGTAGTTGTACATTGGTATGGCAAGTGACACAATGCTGACATCCAATAGACTGCCGAGGATATCTCCGGCCCCCGGCCATTGTGTTCCTTTCTCGTTTGAGAAGAGATACAAATACGTTCTGCCGGTTCTGAAGTCCCGTATGTGTCCCAGGAAATCTTCCCCTTTCATCAAAGTGAATATATAAATCATCAGCACACTGACCGCAGACGAAACAAGAATGGGATGCAGAACTTTCTTCCATCGTTCGGGCAACTGTATAGCCAATCGGAAAGAAATCACCACAACTCCCAGATCCAGGGCCATACTATAGCCGACTGTGAAGTATACGACGATCCCCACTAACAGGAGAACAGAGTACACAATCCAGTCAAAGTTCGCGGCGACAAATGTACCGATTGCCTTTGCCCGATCTGGCAGTTCGTACATCAACTGGGAATGCGTGTCGTATGCGTTGCCGGTGCTCACTGGCTCCAGCGGCAGAGGAACGGAAATACCCGGATTGTGCGGTCTGAGCGGGTCAGCCGCCCGGCTGGGCTCGGGAAGAAGATTCTGTACTGACGTTGAGGCTGTCTCAAAAGAGGGCTGAATAGAAGAAGTGTCAATTGACGTTTCACCCGAATCCACCCGAGGGTTTGAATCTGTAACAGGCAGTTCGGAAAGCTCGTGACTCTCCTCAAAGCTGTTGCGGATGGACGCAGGTGTGGACTCCCTTCCCAGCCTTTCGTTCTCCATGCTGGGCTTTCTATACACCCCAAGCACTCTTTGAAGGCCTAACACCATATAGGCACACACACACATGGTGAAGAGATAGCCGATGATAAACACAGCAGCAATCAGAAACCCTTCTTTGACCGTCACCCTTTCGGCCAATGCGAGGGTAATGAAAGCTGGGGTAAACACCACATTGATCCATCTCAGAGCAAATCCCAATGGGATCTCAATTATCCGCACTACAGCAGACACCCGTTTCCGTCCTAGCAGTTTTGTCAGCGCAATGAGGATGGCGAACAGCAGGATCATGAAAAACACTGAGGCAGGGAATGCAAAGCCAATCAGTGAGATAAGCTGGTTGATGCCATAGAGGAAGCACATGCATATCACGATCCCCACAGGGACATACACATAGCTCCGGACTATATGGGGAAATGCAAGAATAAGGCCCTATTGGGATACGCGATCAGACAATCAACACTTGTTAGAATACTTTTGAAGCCTTCCGGTTGCTCAAAATCACGTTCTGCCTCACTTACAGAATAGACCCCTTTACAGGCATCAGCTATCGCCAACCCCGCATGAAGCGGGGCTGAAGATCCATTGCGGACCTGCTGATGTGTCTCCATACTCCAAGCGACAACCCGGTGAGATGCAGAACAGATGAGAAGGAGATGCAGAACAGATGAGAAGCAGATGATAGGATCGTCTTCGTGCTGTCTTTTAGGCATCAGCACATTCAATTGGGAGGAATATTCATTGCAAAAGTGTCAGTGACTTTTTGACTACTTGCTTGAGAGTCCCTGACTCAGGAAAAATGATTATCCTTTGGGTAATAATATGGAGTTCCCGCATCTTGCAGAATTGTGCATGTACTTGCAGAAAGGTGCAGGATGTGGGTCACGTGTACAAATATCTGGCGGTGAGTCTGGGAGGTCTCAGCTGTAATTGATAATCAATCACTTCGTCTTTTCCTCTGAAGGCTGAGCTTTTTCGAAGTATGATGCAAACTCCTTTATATTTCTATTGGGTTTCTAGTCTAACTTCTAGAAACTATTGCTCTAAGAAAAGATCTTGACAGGATTGTCAATGAAGGTCTTCTCACCAGCAGGCGCAGCAATGCCACCAAAGACCAACTGACTGGCAACTTCCCAGTCCGCAGGGACCTTGTCGCCCAAGGCCTCCTTCACAATAGGATTGAAGTGCTGCAAGTTGGCACCAACGCCCAATTCCGCGAAAGCAGCCCATGTGGCAACCTGGGCGGCACCGTTGGAAGTAGTGGAGAAAACCGGGAAATAGTCGCTCCAGGAGGGGAACTGTTCCTGAGTCTTTTTGATGGTAGCCTTGTCGTCAAAAAAGATGACGGAACCAGCAGCCTCGTCCCGGGTGTTGACAGCCCTTTGGTGTCCGTGCTGGTCTGCGGGAATGGCCTTCACCACAGCATCCCACACAGACTTGTGTGTCTCCCCAGTAAGAACCACAGCTCTCAGAGGCTGGGAGTTGAAAGCAGTAGGGGTGTGCTTGATGATCTCCTGAACAATGTCCCGCAGCTTCTCGATAGTGACGCCTTCGGGAAGGGTCTTCTTCAAGGCGTATATTGTTCTTCTGGCTTGCAGAGTCTTGAGGAATGCAGACATTTTGAAGGAGGACGAGGTGTGTAAGCTGGTATTTGCTGTTGAGGTAATCAGAAAGAATAAATGTTGGTTTGAGTACAATCAACACCGGGATCTATGTGAAACTAGTCTTTTGATCTGTCTGATACAAAATGATCCAGGAGACCCTCAAAGCGAAACATCTCCTGTTATATAAATCACTTCCTCCCCGATTCCTCTGCGAATTTCGTCTTCCTGTTGGAGAATTTCACAATTCGACTGGCCACCGGCTCGGTTTAAAGTTCGGAAAGAATCATGTCAAGCATTGAACCTAAACTTTGTTTGACACCGCCATCTCTTCGTTAAAGTTGAATATCCTCAACAACCAGTGAAGTATTTGCTGTAAATGCACATCTTTCTACCCCGTATTTCCAACCCGTATTTCCTTTCAAAGACTCTCATACAAGCTTCCTCACTGCTATCGACGCACAAAAGACAACCCCGTCTGGGTACACTTCCGAGAATCCCCTCATACTTTCGCGTCTCGCTCCAGCTTAAGGTTTATTTGATAACGATTTGTAAGACTTATGATCTTCGGTTCTCAGGGGAATTTCCGTGCAGGCAGCCCCGAATCGGAGTTTGCTAGAAACTCGGTGAAAGATCGAGATTGCCATTGATTGTGGGAAAGGCATCATTTGAGCCTCTGGCGATGCTGCGGAGGCTCAAGCGAGGAGCTTTGAAACGCATGTTGGAGGAATCAACCCGATAGTATGTGAAGTGTATAAATTTGTATGGGATGGATTTAACGGGATGAAGGAACGGCATCGATATACCATGGCAGCGGCTGCAGTAAGCAGTAAATCGGGGAGCAAAGGGCAGGAAATGGCAGATAATCTCGTTCTGAGATGTGCGAGAAGAGAGCCGAAGTCAGGACGTGAACCTCTGCTATACTGTCGACAGCATATTTCGGCTCAAATGCTGAAAGCGAACGTGAACTGAGGAATCATCACATGTATTTCCGGTTGCCTGATACTCGCATTACATTCATTACTCCCGTTATTGATATCACGTCTATCTCGATACTCCCCTGCTCATATAGCTGTGACTGTATTCGACAGTCAGTTGAGCCTTTCATTATCATGAGAGCCAACCAGCAACTGATAGGCAATTGAAAAACCATTGATAGCCCGTATGGCCCATATCATCTCCCTGACTGCCCCTCTTGATACCAGTTGCCCGCCTCCCCACAAAACCTCCAGCCGCACTACTCCAACGAGCTCTTCCGCAGCTTCACTTGAAGCCTCCTTGGAACTCCAAGCTGCTCCTTTCAACTGCTTTTTCATCCCTCACGTGGTCTCCGCTTTCTGTACGTCTGCCAACGCTTGCCGCAAAATGGCCAAATCTTCATTCACCTCTTCAGGTTTCAGTGATGACACACCACTGTAGGCTTTGCCTGTCCGATGGCCGTGCACGTTCACATTGTGTGTCCGCTGCTCGTTCCGCTTCTTGGCAAGAATGCTCTGAAGAGAGTCCGAGTCCGAGGGCCGCTGGTCGTCCCCACTGGCTGCCGTGCTGTCTCCGTACCGACTGTTACTTCTATATCCACTCGTGCCTGCTCGGCGCTTCTTGGCGGTCGAGTCAACACTCATCCCTGTACTGTCGTCAAAGTAGTCATTGCGACGTCGCAGACTGCGGCGCTCATAACTCGAGCCAGGGGAACTGGGCGAACGGAGACTATGCGTTCCAGATAGAAAATATGAGTGGTCATTGGCCACATCCAGCAGGGCCTTATCCTCCTTCAGTCTCTTCATCTGTTTCTCTATACGTTCGTACAGTTTCTCCTTTATCAGTTTGACTGAGTTTTCGTGTTCTTCATTGGCAGCGTCCACCTCTTCATTGAAAATCTTCTCATTCATCTCCAGTTGGTACTGTTCCCAGAGCCTCAGCCGTATCAGCTCGTAGTCTCTGATTTCTTCCAAATCCGTCAGATGCTCGATAAACACTTTGTTTGTGCCGCTGTGCATTGTGGCAAGCGTCTTTTGCAGATTGTGCAGCATGAGCCGGTAATGTTGGTCCCGTTCCTGTTCAAACACCTCAGTCATCTTCTCGAGCTTAGCACAGATGTTCAGCCGCCGCTTGTCCTTTTTGCTGAGGTACATGGCCTCTCCGGCGTTTTGGTGGTTTGTGTGTCCATTCTGGACTTTCACCTCCCCGTCATATATTCTGTCTGCTGCCATTGTTGATGATGTTTTTTCTTGCTATGAGAAGCAGCTTTTTCTCGCGTGTGTATCTCCGAGAAGTCAGTTGAAGTAGGCTGATGGCATGCAAAGTACCTGTTTTCAACCCCACAAATCAGCAAACGCCTCAATCCTCCACTATGGTGACAAAAGACGCTGAACCCCCGGTAGTTTGTTGCAAACAACTCTCATCGCCATTGTTTGGCTGTTTTCGAGCAAACTCTTCTCCAAATCTTCCTGTTCTGCTCCTTTCCTTATCGGTTGTTACCCAACTCCCTTTTCAGTGAAGTGTGCAGAGGTTACCCGGAGGGGTGGATTCTGAGATGAGATGTGAGGTTTTGATTGATGTCACGTGAAATCCTCAAGCTGACGGTCGCTGGTGGGCTCGAGCAGGCGTCTGGTTGCTTAAGAGGAGGTGTTTGGTACTGTTTTCTGATATTCATGTGAATCAAACAGTGTAGAGTCTGAAGAGTACAGAGTTTTGCTTGCTGTGAGTTTCTAGAGATTCCAGGAATGCAGAACCGTGGAACTCGCCTGAGGCTTGTATAGAAAAGCAGGTACCTGCAGGTGCCCTTGACGTTTCAACCTGCATGTCAGAAAATGGGGTATGAATGCCGGTATCCATGCAGATGTGCCCCTGATTTTAGCAGCCATTACAGCTCCTTGAACTGGCTCTCAACTGTTTCTCAGAATCGGTACTTCGGCTTATCGTAATCACGTAATCATTGAAACATACAGTGAGTGCCCTGATGATCACTCAATGCGGTTATATGCAGCTGCTTAAGTGCAAAAGAAGCCGAAACTTTACCCTACAGGGCAAGGAAGAATTCGACAAGCCTGGAATTTGCTGATTCATAGAGAGCGTTTGGACAAATGGCTGGAGGGATTTCGGGTCATGAAAAGACTATGTGATGTAGTTTGATAATTTTAGGACAAAGATGCACTCTTCATTTATAGCAGCTATAACTTTTCCATGGTACGGGATTCATTGTTCATTGACCGATTGCCAAACAAGAAAACAGACGAGTTTAAGTTTACGTTGATGCATGCATGACTCAAAACTAGTCACATCACTGCATGTCACTGGAGCGGAATATACATATAGCATACATTGAAGATCTGCCTTTATATTCTAAGGAGATAGAGGGTAGCAATCAGAGTCGAAATCAAAACTATACCTCTGCAATAAGCAGAATTTGGCATAGAACCCACCATTTCATTGCTCTTCCTACTGTCATTGAAAGACTCTTTCTCTTACTAGGCGCGCAACTGCACAGTTAGCTTCTCCATACATACATGTGCATAATCCTGCAGCACACTGTGGAAACATCAATAATGCCAATATCTCATATAAAA
Organism: Sporopachydermia cereana; assembly: GCA_030561065.1. Lineage (NCBI taxonomy): Eukaryota > Fungi > Ascomycota > Sporopachydermiomycetes > Sporopachydermiales > Sporopachydermiaceae > Sporopachydermia > Sporopachydermia cereana. Next base: position 64,060 of record JAKTWI010000225.1, on the reverse strand, counting down.
TCCATAATATGAACTATTAGTGCACCAGAACCATACACAATCAATCAACGCTTGAAGCTCCTCCCATTATCCACCCTCCCATCCCTCTCAAACACCCTCAATCTCTCCACCGGCTCAGCTCACGTTTCTGAACATCACGTCTCCTCTCCATAATCCGGCGCTATAGCGAAACTTTGTTGTGCCGCGTATCAAACAGGTTTTTCTCGGGCTGGCTGACACGCATTCACAAGAAAGCATAACAACAAAACAACCAGCTGGACGAGCATGAGAGGTCGGTGCTCGTGGAAACTGAGACAGGCAGCTTGCTTTTGCAAAGGAAAGGTGAGCTCAGGTTAAAAGTGCTAGGGTCTTTCCTTATCATCAGCAGGAGTTGAGGGCGATAAGAAGGCTTCCCATAGGACTATCAAACTCGGCCCACTCAGAAGGTAGTGAGAGATACTTCTATTGATCTAACTCTTGCTCTTGGATGCTGAGAAGATTGGTGATAAAGTTGTGGTAGGTTGGCGGAAACTGTTGAACAGATTGTGGCTTGCATAGCGAGACAAGCTGTCCGCCTGACAAGACTAGTCAAGACAATCATTGTTTTGTCATTTAGACAAACTCTGCAAAAAATAATCGAAAAGGTGGAGGACACCACTGAGGCTTCCCTGAGGGGTTTGAGTACTTGAGGACGTGTTTTGGGCTCTATTTGTCTCAGCTAATGTTGACGAGACAGCATATATCCACATACAATGCTGGGTCTTGCATCATATAAACTCCGGCGACTCATGAAACGGGTGACGCATATGTTGAGCGGATCTCCATATGATAGACTGCCGAGCCGAGGTGGCTTCAATCACCTGAATGGCAGAAGAAACAGAAAGGCGTCACTGGCTGCGATCCCTGCTGCAATTATTCTGCTTGTTGTTGTGATTGTGCTAACAGTGAAGTTACTGCGACATGGAGACGTGCCAAAGTACCAATTCTCAAAGATGGAGTTTAATCATCCAACGGATCCTGTGTTCTCTGTTGGGTGTCAGGATGTGGAGAAAAACTCACAGTCACAAGAACGAGCCAGCGCTGTGATAATGATGCTGGCGCGGAACTCGGAAGCCGAAGGTGTGGCCCAGTCTGTGAGGTCTCTGGAACGGCATTTCAACCGCTGGTACAACTATCCCTATGTGTTTCTTAACGACGAGGAATTTGATGATAATTTCATGAGCACCATCAGAAACCTCACAAACGCCAAAGTCGAGTTTGGCTTGGTAGACCCGGAGATGTGGAACTTCCCCAGCTGGGCAAACGATGGGGAAGTTACAGAAGGAATCCAGCATCAGGGGGATCGCGGTATCATGTACGGAGGAATGAAAAGCTATCATCTGATGTGCCGCTTCTATTCGGGATACTTCTACAAGCACCCTTTGCTACAGGGGTACGACTGGTTCTGGAGGATTGAGCCTGAAGTGGACTACTTCTGTGATATCACCTACGATCCTTTTCTGGAGATGGAGCGGAGCGGGAAAGTTTACGGTTTCACTGTTGCACTGAAAGAGCTGGCAGCCACCGTTCCCAATCTATTCAGATACACAAAGTCATTCATGAAGAAGTATGGTATCAAGCCTGCGAAAACGTGGGAAATGTTTTTGGTGAATAAGGATCCAATGGTGCTGTACAAAGATGACATGCCCAAAATGGTGAATGTGCTTCAGCAGAAGAAGGAACAAGAACTGAATGAGAAGAAAGTGCATAGAATCCTCAAAAAATTAGAGAGGGCAGGGACCAAAGAGCTGACTGATGACGAGTTGCGGTTGATGCATAACTACAACAAGCTGAAAGACATAGAAAAGAACGATATCGATGGCGAGGAGTACAATCTTTGTCACTTCTGGAGTAACTTTGAGATTGCGAGACTTGATTTTTTCAGATCAGAGCAATATCAGTCCTACTTCAACTACCTGGAGGAGTCCGGAGGATTCTGGAACGAGCGGTGGGGAGACGCCCCTGTGCATTCTCTTGCGGTGGGCATGTTCCTGGAGCCAAAACAGGTACATTATTTCAGAGATATCGGATACAGGCATTCAACGATAGGACACTGTCCTGCGAATGCCAGTAAAGACAAACAAACCAAATTCATTCCTTACTCCAGAGACAAGATTGACAAGAAACAAAATGCATTCTGGGCTGCATTCGACGAACCAACGTCTTATGGATCCGGTTGTCATTGCCGTTGCGATCCTAGTATAAGTGAGATCGAGGATTCCGACTCGGGGTGTTTCAAAAGCTGGAAGGAGCTACTTGAGAGCATATAGCACATACTGTAATAACAGATTAATACAGAGCTAAGAATATTCCATTCGCTCAAACTCTTTCTTCCTAGTCGCATTGGTGTGCCGTCAATAAGCAGTATTTCCCTCATACCGACGAAACATGCGGAGGTTTCATTACCTAAACCCGAACTCCATTTCCTACAACATGAAAACAACCCAGTTAGCCCATGACCGTACAAGAGGTACTGAAGTACCACCCTATAACCATTCGCCACCTGCCAACTACACGAAGCACTTTGAATATAAAGAAAGCATATTGAAACCATTATAATACACAGCAAGTAACCTAACCACCGAAACCGTAAAGAGTTCTTCCTTGTCTCTTCAGAGCATAGACAACATCCAAAGACGTGACAGTCTTTCTCTTGGCGTGCTCTGTGTATGTGACAGCATCTCTGATGACAGACTCCAGGAAAGACTTGAGAACGCCTCTGACTTCTTCGTAGATCAAAGCAGAGATACGCTTGACACCACCTCTGCGGGCAAGTCTTCTGATGGCAGGTTTGGTGATACCTTGAATGTTGTCACGAAGAATCTTTCTGTGACGCTTGGCCCCGCTGCTCAATAGTTAGTATCTTGAATAATTATACAGTGCAATTCTTCATCCAGCCAATCCCACCATCCACTCCCACCATCCATTCAATCATCTTTACATACGACTTGCCAAGGCCCTTTCCTCCTTTTCCTCTGCCAGACATTATTGATATATATTAGTTGTTGTTTGTGAAGTTTTAATCTACTCTTGTAAATTAAAACAATTCGATACACTTATCAACATCCAAACAAATAAAATGTAAAACTTCCCAAACCCTCAAACAACTGAAAGATGAAAAGAAATGAGGGGATACCAGAGTATATAAGGATTTTAGTATGGAGGCGGAAGCGGTGTTTTTACTGGTTCCAAAGCGCTATAATTTCATCATACTTTGCCCTCACAACAAACAAATAGCACACTGAGTGAGATTATTGTGGCCCGGCCCGCATTTCGGCCGGCAAAGTCAGCAATGGGCCTGTGCTCAGGTGTTCCGGACACTGGCGTTAGCGGACAGTGTCATGCCGTAGTTAAGCCAATCCCGGGCCGTCAGGTGTTGTTGGGTTTGGATGCAAAAAAAAACTATATGTTTACGTAGCGTGGAATCGGTCCCGAAACCCCATAGTAAACAGGCGGATGTATGGGATATGAAGGAACTTGGCGTCTCCTCGTCCCAAAAAGGAAGCACGACTTATCGCCAACCTTAAGCCGGCAGCTTCCGAATCGGCATTTAGGGTTTACGCAAGGGCGGCTGTTCCGGACAGCAGTTGGAGTGCTGCCGTTTACGCCTTCCGGTGTAATATCTGGAACTCGGGCCATCGCCTTGGTCCTTCCGAATGCGGCCGAGGCCATTGCACTTTAATGAGGCGGGAAGGGCGGAGATTGTCCTTTGGTTGCCGAAATGATGACGTTTCGGTGGGTTTTTAGTTACATTCAGTAATAGCAAAACATGACGGAAAAAGTGTTGTATTGAATCAGCCAAATGACAAGAAAAGTGCATACATTCCGGGCCATTTGATGATGTATGAAGCCTTGGTTGTACTCTGTAGTGGGCGTCTAGGAAGGTGGAGACAGTTCCACCATCCCATGTCGCCCCATCACAAGGATGCGACCAATTCACTTGCTTTGAAATATATAAACTGTGCTCATACAAGACATTCAATAATTTTTATATTATTATCAGTCTACCTCACATCATTCCTGTAAAATGGCATTGAAGTTGCCAGAAGATACCACTCCGTTATCGATCGGCCGCAGTCTCGCAGCCTACCCCCACAAACGGTTGCCCGATTAGGACACAATTAGAGTTTTCCTATGTTTTCCGCTTCATTTTACTAGGAATGACCCACTTTCTATGATGATTTTTACAGTGTGTTTCCGAAACAAAATATGGGCGAAGTTTTAGAATTTGGGGGCTGCGTTTAGGCAGGCATTCGCATGCCCAGTAATATGCATTTGTTTGTCCGCAATCTGCGGTTGTTTGTTTTGCGGTTTTTTTAGTGAGGAGTGGGGCAAAAGTCACAAAGAAATCTCATTTGCAAATGTTAATAAACCCTGCCTTCGCCCCCTTTTCCTCTTTCTTTCTACATATTGCTTTGTTTATGTGTGCTTCGTGTATTTTTCTATTTAATTTATTTCCGATACAATCAGTGGATTATTTCTAGTTAACAGATAACTGAATATAATCAACAGACTAATAATCAACAGAAACAATGGCCAGAACTAAGCAGACAGCAAGAAAGTCCACTGGTGGTAAGGCTCCTAGAAAGCAGCTCGCTTCTAAGGCTGCCAGAAAGTCCGCCCCCGCCACCGGAGGTGTCAAGAAGCCCCACAGATATAAGCCTGGTACTGTTGCCCTTCGTGAAATCAGACGGTTCCAGAAGTCCACTGAGCTTCTGATCAGAAAGCTGCCTTTCCAAAGACTGGTCCGTGAGATTGCTCAGGACTACAAGAATGACTTGAGATTCCAGTCCTCTGCTATTGGTGCCCTGCAGGAATCCGTTGAGGCCTACCTTGTGTCCCTGTTTGAGGACACCAACTTGTGTGCTATCCATGCCAAGAGAGTTACTATCCAGAAGAAGGATATCCAGCTGGCTAGACGTCTGAGAGGTGAGAGAGCTTAGAGTTGCTGATTGACTCTTTACGGGTGTTTGATGCTTCGACATAGTTATCAGGTTATTTGGGTTGTAATTGTATTTTAGGTGATTGAATGGTATGCTATCTTTCTATGGAGAATATACTTTGTAGTTAAACACATTGTGTTCCAATAGGTTAACTGGTGGTCCTACGACAAGGATGTACCATCGGCTTGTTTTGATAGGGTAGAACAACTGGTAAAGAGCAGCAATTTCATTTCGCAGGTTCACAACTTCTATCGTTGACCATGATCACTTTGTGCACCCTTTTGTTCAAGACGAAGGGCAGTGCAACTGACTAATCGGACGGTCAGAAGTTCCTCATGCTCCCTGGGCTCTTTTGGTTCATTGAACTAAATCAGTCTCTCATATATGTAGTTGTTTGCGTTTGTCACAGCAGGTCCGATTACAACGAGAATGCTTTACAGTGTCCTCTTGAGTATTCAAGGCCTATACTTGCTATCACAGGATATAGATCATGGTCTGCGGAAGAATCGCCATATCACAATGTCTTCATCTTCAATCATATCCAGACATCAGCCAAGGTGTATATTTTGATTTAATATTGTCTGAATCTCCGTCCTGTCGTTCATTAATCTATCCATCTCCTTGACTCACTCATTACCAGTAAACCCTTGAGAATCATTGATTGGTCTTCGTCACAGCATCCAATCTTATCCACCCTCCATCCGTTCTTGAATATGTAACAATTGGTCGCCATGGCGCCTCCGGCATTTGAATTTGTCAACCCCATCATCCCCATTCACCAAGGCTCCACGACCTCTACACTACCTTGCCATCAACTCTCAGCAACATATGTTTCCAACTTTTATTCTCTTCTAGCTCTTGCAGTCTCCTTCGAAACACTCAGACGCACCTTCCTGCAGCTACATGCATTATCCTCACGTGACCAATAACATACTCTCAACATCAAGTCTCCTCCTGCACCTACGCACGGCTGCTACAAACTCCCATCGTAGTAATACCGATGACATAATAGCTCCAAGAACCCATGAAGTATTCCGACTCTCAGGTTGAGGCTTATTGGTTGATGCTAGAGATCGGTGAGGAGTATAGACGTTGGCAATTAACAAATAGTGGTTGGTGTTCTAAAAGTGGGAGTGATTGTGTGTCCTTTTGAAGAAACCCCACATTGGACAAACAAATCCTATCACCTGCCGCCCGTCGGAGTACCTGCGCGATAGAATATCAAAAGTCCAATTGTAGTCTTTTGCGATCCTCACTTCCGAAAGAGACACTGATACTGAACACTAAGTGAATTGAAGAACCAGAGACACCAAACACAATGTCCACTCCTCCACCTCCCGCAGTATCTCCCAAAGCCCTCCCTCCTACGGATGCGGTGACACCTCCTGGTTCCCCGCCATTGCATCCTCTGGATGTGTTGAAGAACCTGGGAAACACGCCTTATCTTTCCGGCGCCATGTCAGCAGCTTGTAAGTGGCACAAGGAGACTCTTTGTGTGAATTAGCTTACTACAGCGCCTCTCTGATATACATATACTAACCATACTTCAGTGTTCCTATATGGCTCCTCAAAAATGCCTACCAAGCCCTATGTGAAGCCAAATCGAGTTATGGCCTACGGGTACAGTGGAGCTTTTGCATTGGGATGTAAGTGAAAGGCTGAAATGAAATCTCAACCAGGGGTATAGTAATCAGGCAAAACTAATCAATTGCTTGCTAGCATGGATCATCTACGACGGGGATGTGGATAACGGCGCAGGATTCAATTCAGGTATGGATCAGTTTGCTTAGAGGATCTCTGGCATTCTTCATATTGCTTTCAGCGACTAACAAAATAGCCTGGAGTTTCTTATATCTCATCTCCTACGGTACAAATGCCCTCAAACACCCCAGGCTGTCTACACTCACTCTGGCTTCGTACTCTCTGATTACGGGTCTCACATACGGAAACCGTTTCTTCTTCCCCCATGTAATGGGTGAGGAGATTTAGTGTCGCAATTTTGTGCTCATAAGTAAATAGTATCATTTGGTGTCATTAGCTGTGCGTGAGGTTCTCAACACCACTCTATAGGAAGCCAGTTACGTTCCGTGGCTATTTTCAGTATGTTTGTTTCGTCGTACAGTTCAATCAACTGTTGGTCTAGAGGTCGCGCCTTCGGATTGGCAAACTTGCGGTACTCATCGAAAATCATCGTCAATGACCATTTCTGGAGTCTTCTGATACAGCCCACCAAACAGCCCGTGCGATGCTTTGAAACGTTAGTACCCTAGTTCCTCCTTGAGACACTTAATAGCATTGTATCAGCAGAAAATGCTTACTTTTCCTCTATTGCAGTGGATGAGCAGAGGATGATTGTCAGGATTGATAGCAATCTCCAGCGCCTTGGTGATTGTTTCATGAGAGACTGAAGAGATATTAGTACCTTGTTCAGAGATACCTGGTTTGAATAGTGCCCACCTCATTCTGCAATTCTCCTCTCGCATACTCACCATTGACAAACGGCTCCTTGTTCCCAGACATTCCCACTTGCAGCACCTGAATGTTGTTCTCCTTCATAAACTGCAAGTTCTCCTCCGGATACGTCTCCGGTATCAGAATACTTGAAGCCATGTTAGTATGATTAGTGTGCACTAATGCACCGCACCCCCACAACATCCTCCTCACATACAGAATCGACTTCAATTTCAGCGTTTTGAGAAACTCAAAATTTTCCACCCGCGGGAAAGACGAGCGGTATATCTTGCCAACCACATGACTGAAATTTTCTGGGGGATAGAGATAAGGCTCTATAGGTGCGGGGACCACCGGCTGGGGGCTCGATCGATCGATCCATTTCTCCACACATATCGGATCCTTTTCCGGCTCGTCATGGACGGCATCCAATCCTATTGTCACCTCCTCATCACTCCGCTTCTCTTCCTTATCGTTTGTTTCACCATCCTGCTGTAGTGTAATCCTAGGAGGGAGCTGGCAATTATGGTCTGGGAGCTTGTTCCACCCTTCTCTGTCATCAACACGATCCACAACCACAGAGAGTTCTTCCATTGGACTTCCCGCGTGCGCTAGAGAGATATCACAACACCAAACGTCTCTGAGGACAGATTCCCTGGTTCCGGCTATGAGATTGCACAGATGAGTACCTCGCACTGGCAGATCTCCTACTTTGCGATCTCACGATCCTGGTGGAAGGCGTTCTATAGCAGCATCAACAAGCAGTCTCGGGTCTCACTGTGTTATATCATCCTAAATACCTCTGTACCTTTAAATGTGTGTCTGTGCCAGGCAGGCAAGAAAAAGAAGAGTGCTTGAAAAGATTCTATCTGCTTACAGATAACGAATTTTTCCTCTCAGAGTCTTCCCGTTGTTGCTCTTCTTAGTCGGACGACAAAGCGATGGATTCTGGACAGGAAAGGACGCGGGAGGGGTTTTGGGACACAGTCACGTGATTGACATCAAGCGGAGAGGAGACTCGAAGGTCTTTTGGAGAAACTGCGGGAGGGAGTGACGCCATTCAACAGGCCATTTGCAGGATTGGAGGTGAGAATGTGGCAAATATAGGCGAAAGTACGAGATTTTAGCTTTGAAAATGGAGACTAATGTGGTACTGGGACGAACCCGACGAAGTCGGAGAGGTCTAGCCCATTGGCCGTCTCTTGGACAGCCCTGGACACTGTGTGACATATGAATGTGACTGTGAAAGGGACATTTAATAACCTTCACAAAAGACACTCAAACAGTTCCCGTTACCAACTGGCAGCTCACAAACGCCACCAATTTCACCCGCTAACCCCGCACACTACACCCACGGTTATCTCCGCAGTTCTCCCGTGCTGCCCGGTCCGTCTGATGCCGGGAGTGTCGCACACGATCACTATTTCCCAATTCGGACAGAAATGATGCAACCTGCGGCAGTAATATGCACCTTCCCAATGGGGTAAAACTGCAGGGGGATAGGCGAGACAGGAAGGAAACCTCGATTACATAATCAGCACACGGTTATCACAGCAAAGGGAAAAATTGGTGATAACAGGAAAGCCATTGACACCTTAATGAGGATTGATAAAAAGGAGAAAATGATTATGTGGGGGGATTTAAGCGGTATTGGCGGTTTTGGCCGCTTGGAATGGACGAAGAGTATCTGGGGAGTCTCAAACTCAGCCGCAATTGCCTGGTTACAACTGAGTGACTCCAAGATGTCTCAACCTGCTGTTGGTGGGCGAAAGCCGGACGACATCGCCCAGGCGTCGATGCAGTCCTCTGTGGTGAACCTGCTGAAAACAATCGTGGGCGCCGGCATGCTGGCAATGCCCTACGCAATGAGCAAAGACGGGATTGTGCTGGGAGTGGCGCTGATGGTGATTGCGGGAGCCACTTCCTGGTTTGGCTTGTTTCTCCAGGCATATACGGCCCAATATGTGCCTCGGTACCAGGCCTCCTTTTTCTCTGTATCTCAGATCAGCTATCCGGCGTTGGGTGTTGTGTTTGATTTGGCGATTGCCATCAAATGCTTTGGGGTCGGGGTGTCGTACCTGATTCTGATTGGAGATTTGCTGCCGCAGATCACATTGACGTTTTTCCCTGATCTGTCGCCGGATTCTCTGTTTCTGACTAGGGTGTTTTGGATCACGCTGTTTCTGGTGCTGATAATTGGCCCTCTGTGCTATCTGAAGAATCTCGACTCTCTCAAGTTCACGTCGCTGCTGGGCCTGGCTGCCATTGCCTATATGGCCATATTGGTGTATGTTCATTTCCTGCTGGGGGACACGAAACCAATGAGAGGGGAGGTACACTGGTTCAAGACAGCAGGGGCAAGAGGGATATTTTCTACATTCTCAATTATTGTGTATGCGTACACTGGGCAGCAGAATATGTTTTCCATCATCAATGAGGCTGCCGACAAGAGCCTGGAGTCTATAAGCCAGGTCTCCCTGCTGTCTATTGTCATTTCTGGATTCCTCTACATAAGCATTGGGTTCACGGGGTACATGTCTTTTGGCTCCAATGTCAATGGCAACATCATAACGCTGTACGAGCACTCTGTGTTCTCCACCATTGCCAGAGTGGCCTTTGTCTTTATGGTTATGTTCTCCTATCCGCTGATTGCTCATCCGTGCCGGATATCCGTCAACAACATTCTGCAGTGGCTGTATGATACTTTTGCCGGCAAAAGGAAGCACAGCGGGGCAGGAAATGCTGAAGAAACGCGGGCACTGCTGGCCAACGGTGAGAGCCGCCAGGCATCCCAGAGCTCTGACATTATTCTCCCGCCGCTGGAAGGCTTGAGGTTTCTGCTTGTGACGACAGGTTTGTTGATCGCGTCTTACCTAACGTCTATACTTGTTAAGTCGTTTGAGAAGGTGCTGGCGGTTGTGGGGGCCACTGGGTCTACGTCCATCTCTTTCATACTCCCGGGACTGTTTGGATACAAGATTATTGGTTCGAATGCCGAGTCTGCGGAGGTGCCGCCTAAGGAGCTTATACTGAAGTATCTGTCATTGCTGTTGACTGTATGGGGATTTTTCGTCATGTTTGTTTGCCTCGGACTGATCTTTATAGGGTAGTCTGGAGACAGATAGTGCGGAGGTAATACACACTGTCAACTGTGCAGATTACCAGGCAGTCTCGGATATCCGTCTAAACTTCTGGAGAACGTGCGAACTCCCTTTCCGTCCTTCCCTCTTATAAATCTGACGATTGCGTACCGAAAGTACGCCTTATGGTCGAATGCTTTGATTTATTATAGCCATTGTTTTGGCTAGAAATGAGACTGAACAATGCAATCTGACATTTGGACCGTTGAGACTTGTGGTAATTCGCGGCTATTTTGTGGCCTGACTGACAGCATGAGAAACCGGGAGGACTCCCACCTGCTTTGAACGACTGATGTTCGATCTACAGCTTCTTTCCACATCTCCACAATCTCTTCAGTTCTTCCAGCTGTTTTTGCCGTTTTGCTGCCATTTGGCGGAAACCAGACCCTCCCAGACCCTCCACCGAAATCCTGGAATGGCACTTTCAGACCCTTTTTTGAAGCCAAACTTGAGCATTAAAGTTAAGATTTTCACTAAAATATGCACAAATATGCGGGTTCATGCACGGCCTAATTGGGACACTCTTGCATTATGTATACATGAGTCCTGCATAACATATAACTCTTTAAAACGCTTGTAGCGGGTGCAGTTTGCATCGAAACATACAACTTTTGACGTGAATGTAGCCCATGACAAGAGCTATCCGGGGACCATAGTAGCAAGAAGGTATGATGCCTCAATTCCGAGTTATGGCCTGTTTAATGATTTTGATGCAATGCACAAATATGCATGCAAGCGCATGTAGATGCATGCATACTGCACAAAAAGCTGAAAGAAGTAATTTATTCCGCTTACATGTAATAAATTTTAAGGTGCACTATGCATCAGCTTGCATATGGCTTCTTTGGGACACAAGGTTCCAGACCCTTTTGCAACGTATCCTGTGATATCTCCGCAGCCAGCCATTCTAACTGTGAAAAAAATAATGGAAAAGATGGCCCAAAACGTTCTCCTTCTGCAGTCAAAGTCCTATTCCCGAAACCCTCTTCTCCATCCCGTAAATCAAGAAACAATTAAAGTTCGTCAAATTTTAAGGTTTTTGCAATTTTCCCTGATGGTAGTAGTGGGATTTTGAGAGATTTTGAAAAATGGAAAAATTGTCTCCGAATTGGCCGGTTTTTTGCCAAAACAACAAACTACTCTGAAAAACATCTTCAGCCAAGTTTCACCGTTTCTGGCCCGCTGGCGCACGTAGGAAATGCGTTTTTATCCCGCTTTTCGTTGCGTACACCCCTTCCGTACAAAACGACTTCATTCTCACTTTTTTTTTTAAAGTTTATAAGCAAAATGTCAATATACTAACTGCAACAATCACAACTTCCCTTGCCGTGCAAGGGAATGGCATATTCGGATAAAATCAACTCGGCAACTCAATCGGCCCGCCGAACCTGCCCAATTAGGCTAATCGGCCAGCTTCTCCACATTCCAAATACACTCGGCATACTCGTCAATGCATCTGTCGGAAGAAAAGAAGCCCATATTAGCAACCGCCAGAATAGTCTTCTTGTTCCACTCCTTCTTGTCCTTGTACGCCTCGTCCACCAGCTGCTGGGCATTCAAATACGACTGGAAGTCGTCCGAAACCAAATAATAATCGCCGTGGTCCCGGACAGCATTGAGCAGCGGGTAGTAGATGTTGGGGTCGCCAAACGTGCCCTCGTCAATCAGCGCAAACACCTTCGCCAGCTCCGGGTCCAGCTGGAAGTCGTTGGTGTAGTGATGTTTGTAGCGTATGTCGTCCACGTCCTCAGCCAAATGGCCAAACAGGAAAATGTTGTTGTCGCCAATCTCGCGCGTGATCTCCACATTGGCGCCGTCCACTGTTCCAATAATAAGCCCGCCATTGAGTACAAACTTCATGTTGGACGTTCCAGAAGCTTCCGTCCCTGCCGTCGAAATGTGTTCCGAAAGGTCCGAAGCGGGGATAATGATCTCGGCTTTAGACACATTGTAGTCGGGGATAAACACAACCTTAAGCAGGTCGCCGATCTCCGGGTCCTTATTCACCACATCGCCAACAGAGTTGATCAGCTTAATAATCGTCTTGGCCATATAGTAACCAGGAGCAGATTTGCCGCCGAAAATACACACCTTCGGCTGCTGTTTGGCCCGCTCTTCGGGACTGAGCGCCTTGAGCCAAATATAGCGGTGGATGACGCCAAAAATATTCAGCTGCTGCCGCTTGTACTCGTGGATCCGCTTCACCTGAATGTCAAACAGCGCGTCCGGGTTTACCGTTATACCCGTCAGCTTCTTGATAAGCGCCGCAAGCTTGATTTTGTTGTTGTGCTTAACCGCCACCCACTTGGCCACAAACGCCTCGTCCTCGGCATACTTCTCCAACCCTTTCAGCAGATTCAAATGCTTGAGGAAACTGTACGAACCCAGCTTGTCGGCAATCAGCGCCGCCAGCTCCGGGTTCGCCTGCCGCAGCCACCGGCGCGGCGTCACGCCGTTAGTCACGTTTGTAAACTTATCCGCTCCGTACACCTTCACAAAATCCTTGAAAATCGTCGTCTTAATCAAATCAGAGTGCAGCTCCGCCACTCCGTTCACCTTGTGCGACCCGATAATGGCCAAATACGCCATCCGCACCTGCCGCGGGTTCGACTCCTCAATCACAGACACCCGCGCCACCAGCTCCCGGTCGCCAGGGAACTTCTTCTCCACCATCTGCAGGAAGAACAGGTTGATGTTGTAGATAATCTCCAAATGCCGCGGCAGCAGGTTGCCAATCAGATCCACAGGCCACTTTTCCAGCGCCTCCGGCAGCACAGTGTGGTTTGTGTACCCAAAAGTACGCGTCACAATGCCCCAGGCCTCGTCCCAGTCCAAATGCTCCAAGTCTACAAATATACGCTGCAGCTCTACAATGGCCAGAGTCGGATGGGTGTCGTTCAGCTGGATGGCCACCTGGTCGGAGAACTCGTTCCAGGGCCGCTTGGATTTCTTGAACCGGCGCACAATGTCGTGCAGGGACGCTGAGACCCAAAAGTACTGCTGCTTGAGCCGCAGTTCCTTACCCGAGTAGAAGTTGTCGTTCGGATACAATACTGCCGAGATCGTTTCCGCTTTCTGCTGCTCGCGGACGGAGGACTCGTAGTCTCCGGCATTGAACTTGGCAAAGTCAAACTCGCGCGTCGGCTTGGACGACCAGAGACGGAGATTGTTCACGTTGTCCGTGTCGTACCCTGGAATGGGACAGTCGTAGGCTACGGCTCGTACCAGTTCGCCGCCTTCCCACGCCGACTTGGACACGCCGTTGCTGTCCGTGAACTTGCGGACATGTCCGTAGAACATCACGTCTATGGAAATCTCGTACCGCGGGATCTCCCACGGGTTGTTGAACGTCAGCCAGTAGTCCGGCTGCTCCACCTGGTATCCGTCCACAATGTTCTGCTTGAAGATTCCGTACTCATAGCGGATGCCGTAACCCCAGCCGGGGTAATTCCCGGTAGCCAGCGAGTCCACAAAACACGCCGCCAGCCGCCCGAGGCCGCCGTTGCCGAGCGCCGCGTCCGGCTCCTGTTCCAGCAGATCCTCCAAATGGAAGCCGAGCTCCTTCACTCCCTCATCGGCAATCGGCTTTGTGCCCGTATTGAGCATCGCATTGTCCATTGCCCGGCCCATCAGAAACTCCAGCGAAAGGTAGTAGACCCGTTTCGGGTCCCGGAGGGTCTGCCGCTGCTGGGTTTTGTTCCAGGCCACAATCAGCCTGTCCCGAAGCGCGTGGGACGCGGCTTGATAGGCGGCTAATTCGTCGCAGTTGTACAGCGAGCGGGCCAGGGTTGTTTCCACGTGACGGACAAAGTCGGCTTGGAATTCCTCTTTGGTTTGGAATTCCTGCACGGCGAATTTCTTCCATGTGTTGCGCGACTCGACGGGGATGATGGCGTCGATGTTTTTGATTTCGCGCGGGGTGAAGCCGGTGAAGGTGCGCTTGTGGCGGCGCGGGGCCGGCAGGGCGGCAGAGTCGTCCGCGTCGGCGTAGGCGTTGCTGAAAAAGGACATTGCGGGGGAGGGGGAGGGGTAGCGGGGCGGGGCGGAAGTGTTGGGGCAAGTGTGGGGCAGCGGGGCAAAGTGCAAGCGCTGCGGGGTTGAGAGGGGTAGCGGGGGAGGATAGCGGGGTAGCGGGGTAGCGGGGTAAGAGGGGTGAAACGAGCAATTGAGGCGCAAAAACGAAAAAGTAGGAAGAAAAAGAGATTATAAGGGGACAAACGGGAGGAAAAGAAGAAAGCGGCAGGAAGAAAAGGAAAAGGAGGAATTGGGAAGGCAAAGGAACAACAAAGGAAGACGCAAGAGGAGGCCGGTGGACGGAGGGGGAGGTGGGTGTACGGAGGAGATAAGGTTTGAGCGTGCAGCAGGCCGTCAATTGAGTTTGAGCTTATAGAGGGGATGAGGGGGAGGTCTGGAGATGAAAAGGGGAGACGGGAGGAGACGTGAGGGATATAGTGTGGGGAGAGAATTGGGAGAGAATTGATGACAGAATAAACTGAGAATTGACGGCAAGAAGAGTGAATATTCGGCGAATAGGCGTAAGGGACAAGATAGCCAGGTTGCTATATTAGAGGTAACGGTTTTGGGGGTACTGGGGGTACTGGGGGGTTGGTGTACTGGTAGTGTGGAAGGACTAGACGGGTTGCAGTTTAGGCCGCTGTCCGGACGGAAAAACGTGTGTGAAATCACAAAATTTCGGAGAAACTGCGGGAGATCTCACAAGTTCAGGGAGTAGAGACTACTGAGAACCTCATGCTGCAGCACGGAGGAAATAAGAGGACGGCAGCCGGGTGGGCGCATGCCGAAGCTCAGCTTGCAATCAAACTGTGGGGCAGCGGTGGACTGAGTTCCGTGTACTATTCTCCACTAAAGCTGCATCTCTGTATGCTTTTCTGGAGGGCCTCTCTGCTGTAATGCGCCGCCACACAAGCATTGTTGGCCTTTCGATGGCTGCCTGGCCGGCAGGGGCAGAGGCAGGGTCCTGGATAAGATTAAGATTTACAGCTACCGCATAAACATGCATCGTAACAAAGCGAAGGTTTATGCAGCCTTCGTCATCGTTTTGGCCCGAGGTGGAGAATGAAAAGGCGGGAGAGGCAGCGTTCAAAGAGAAAAACGGGTGGAATCAACAAGAATGGTTGATTCTGCTATGGAAATTGAGCTTCAAAGGAAGCTAAACAGAAGTATAGCTTGTTAGAAGGATTGTATGTGGAAGGGCATCTCATTGCCGCCTGTCTTTACTTGCATCAGAGTGCAGGATTTAGTCAAATTAGGCCGCCTTTGGAGGCTATTCGAAAGGCAGCTTTAGCCCGGCAAAACGTCGGCATTGCGGCTGAAGACGGCCTGATTGCTGTTTTGGAGTGCCGATTTGCTACTTCTGCCCAACTTCGTCTACCTTTCTTTGTGTTTTTAGTTGTCTGGTGCTGTAGCATTAACTCGGGTACTATGGGGATATCACGTAACTGTCTCGAGTTCATACTCATACGACGTCTCATGCAGCCTCATGCAGATGGTTTGAACCTTATTTGTTTCACACCAAGAGGCTGCAACCTACGTGGCCACATAGCAGCAATTGTTTCTTGTTTATCACAGCTGAGTTTGTGGAATTTCTGCTATATAAGAACCGCATTCTCTTTTAATAATTGTTCTGTGTTGTAGTTCTAAGCAGCCACAGTATACAGAAATCCCCTCACCAGTTGGCCAAACCCCAACTGCAGATTTTCAGTGTACCGAAGCTTAAACATGTGCTAGCTCAAACTCTGTTCCAACATTACGTACACTCCTATCAGGTCTCATCGGCTGATCTCCAAGACCTGCAAACAAGGAGAACTAACAGTGTAGATTCAGAGGCAGCTGCTGAAACTTTTATGAGGGTTTATGCAAAGAAAACGTAGCATATTGTGTATGGAAAGAATGGCTAATATGACGTACGTTCTGGGTGCGTTTCCGCAGACAGGACGAGGCCTCGGGAGCAGAAGTAGAGGAGCAGAAGTAGAGGAACTGAAAGAGAGGGACTGTTGAAGAGGTCTCGAGAGCTCAAGACAGTCTGATGACGATCTATGAGAAAGCGAGGGTATGAAAGGGGAGATGAGCAGGTAGAAACAGCAATTGATTAGACTGCGATAGTATTTGAGATTGTTTGAGAGTTTCTTGCACTCACAAGAGTTGTTGAGTCTGACTTACGTAGTAGGACGTAGTAGGGACTGCTGGGGGGTTTTGAGAGCAGGACGGCAGACTTGGGGGACAGTGAGGAGTTTGAGCGTATGAAGTATAGTGACGGCCCTCTCTTGACGTGAGAGAAAGTCCTAATAGGAATTTGATGTAAGGAGTAACTGGGCTTCAGTTTCATCAGAGTTCCATTTCTCATAGAATCTGGGCAGCTGAGGATCTCTATTAGGATTATGTGATCATAAATTTATTGCAATAATGGTTGACATAATCAATAATATTGCTGACACTCAACTGTGCAAAATTCAATCCACGCTCCTAATTTACTTACTCAAACGGCGCCGTAACCAGAAATCAGGTGTTTATTGGTACATATCATCTACCTTAACAATATGCAGACACCACTAAGCCGTGGATGATTGTATGCGAACAGAGGGACACGTCTAGAAAGTATCATCGAACTCCAGAGGGGCAAATCTACTCTGATGAGCTCGAGGGCTTCTTCTTCTTTTTCTCCGCTTCTTCCTCCTTCTCCTTCTCAATCGCATTCACAACTTCCACAACCTCCTCGTCGCTCAGACGCTCGACAGAGTCAGGGAGGATGACGGCCACCTCAATGTTGCGAGCCCCAGTCTGAACAACCTCCAGCAGACTCTTGATAGTCAGGTTCACAACCTCGTCTCTCGTCATGTCCTCCTTGAAATTCTTCTCTAGAAACTCCCGCACAGTCTTGCTGCTCCGGCCTATGGCGTTTGCCTTCCACGAAGAGTATATGCCTGACGGCTCTGTCAGAAACACCTTGCCCTCATCTCCTTCAAAACCAACAATCAAAGTGGAGATGCCAAAAGGCCTCACACCACCAGCTTGTGTGTATCGCTGCTGCACTCCAGCAACATATCTGGACAGTCTTTCCACGGATATCGGGTCTTCCAGATTCAGTCTGTGCGACTGGGCCTCCACCCGCGCCTTATCAATCAACACTCGGGCGTCGGCATTGAGCCCAGCAAACGCCAACATGATATGTTCATCGATAGGACATATTTTTGACGGCGACGTCCTTGGATCCTGTAGTTTCAGTGTCGATCTCCTTTCGCATGCCAACACAACAGCACCTTTCCCTTTGACTGCCACCGCACATGTTCCCCGTTTCACTGCCTCCAAAGCATATTCCACCTCTGTCCCAGTTAGTCCCTAATTCAGCCCTTCGCTTACGCTGAGCATTGGGTATACAATAACATCTTCATCGCCTCTAACACCATCTCCACTTACGGAAAACATGTCCGTCAGGACTATAAGGTAGAAACACCGTTAGTATTTGATTTCCAATTTGTTTGCTTTCCACCTCAATGCCCATCCGGCACGTGAAAAACACGATCTCAATCCATACCTGAAAATCGACAACGCACTATCGTAGCCGCTCATCTTGTATATTGCGCTCTTTGACTGTCCATTCCACTAAACACAGGGCCATACAAACAGCCCCCTTCCTACATTATTTGTCCTCCATCAAAGTAATAAACCGCCATATCTATTCGCCTTTTGATGTTGAGATTCAGCTGCAATTTGCCATTGGATTTCCCGAGGGGATGGCGCGAGACAGGAAATGAGACGGGTTACCCGCAAAGGGACATACCAACTTCGGGTCTCCTTCCAATTCAGGAGGAGACTTGAAGGCTTGCTCATTAAATTATGGAAAATCGCAGCTAGAAATCTCTTTTATTCTCTAAGAATTGTGGGGAATAATGAGTGCTACGGAGGGAATGGAGTGATTGAATTGTGAAGCGTGTTTGGTACGTTTCCGAGTCGCTGCTGGATCTGGAAGTATGGGGAGATATGACGGGTGTGAGATAGTGAAGGCGAAGAAGCCGAAAAGCCTGTCGGTGGTGAACAGAGACACCAATGAGCGGATCGGCTATCTCTACCAGCTTTCGAGTTTGTTGACCGTTTCTCGCGGGCGGAGAAATGGAAAAGAGACACTCGCCCGGAGCTACGCGTCTATTATGACGTCTGTGGCCAACAAATCGGTCACTAAACTGTATGTATAAGGGGTGCAAAATGTTTCTGGGTGTACAGTACCACTTGCTAATATCTTTCCAGTGCTCCTTCGATCAAAAGGACCGTTTGCAAGAAATGCAATCGGATTCTTGTTGCAGGCATCACCTCGTCTGTGGAGATCAAAAACGAAAGCAAAAAGGCAACCCCAGCCGCTGATATACTAGTGGAAACCTGCACTTGCTCAGCTGAAAAGAGATACCCCATTGGAAAAAATCCCAACTACGAGTTGTTTGCTGACAAGGCTGCTGTACAATAGAAAGGTATCAAACCACTCCCCTTGTTTTGGTGTTTATCAATTCATGAAACTGTAGTCGTCTTTAGGCTCTTTCCTCTTGTCCTCTTGTCCTCTTGTTCTTTCCTTCACACTAAAGCCTCTGCTGTTGCCTCCAGTGCCTCTTCACGATGCTCCTCTTTGGGAACAGCCACCATTCCAGGCCCAACTCTTCGAGCATTGCTCCTTCCTGATCGCATACTCTCTTTCCAAGATCCCTGAAAACACAACTGTTAGTTTATGCTCCGTTTACTCCTCAAACCCCTTCTTATCTTCCTCCCCCTCCGCTCCTAGTAACTCACCCATGACAGATCCCATCCAAATTTGAATGCCATCTCGTGGGCACATATTTCTCCCAGCCCTCCCATCACACCTGCTACAAACGGCAGAAACAGGTTGATGGACAGAGACACCAGTATGTTCTTAAACCCTCCATAGCGGTCCAGAAAGTACCGCCAGATGCTCACAGTTTCGTACTCGGATTCTTCGCTGTAGCTGCTTCCGTCGCTGGTGCCGCTCCGCGTGTCTTCCACTTGACTGTATGCCGGCAGTTCTTCCGCCTCGGGGGCCAAATGCCTGTCCATTGGCAGCTCCATCTCTGAACTTCTCTAGTGGTCTGTTTTGTTCCGTTTGGTGCCACCGGTGACTCTATCAGTTACGCTCAAACACACTCCTCCTAAGAATCCCGTCAATAATACCTCCTTTCGCCCGCCCTTTTGCCCTAATTGGTTTTTCCCTTTCCCATCTTCTCAGCCACCTTTTCCAACATCCCGTCTGTCATCTCCTTCCGCTCTTCGCTCTCTTCTCATTTTGCTTTGCCGTTCCCCTCCCGCTTCTGGCAATTAAAGATAACATAATCATGTACTTCTACTAATTACTAATGACATAATCAGAAAACATTACTTCTCTCCCCTCCCCTTATTTCAGATCACGTCATCACAAACCCTTCCGGCCCATCACGTGGCCTGCGGCTTCTCCGCCCCTTCGCTTGTCGCCCGGAAGCCGAAGTTTTTCTACAAGGTCATATTTTCCCCCGATGTCGCCAATCCGCCCAGCTCGGAATGCGGGCTCGGCTCGGCTAAGGAAACCGTTCCGAGACATTCCGAAAAGCTCCGTTTCCGTTCCGCGACTGAAATACTCCCGCAATTCTCCGCGCTGGCTGGCTGAGTCTCTGCTTCTGCCGAACCCCCAACACTGTTCATCCCGGGCTTTTCAATTGTCTGTTCTTTTCTGACGTTTTGCGCTCTGTGAATCGACTTTTGAGAAGGTTTATTGGCGCTCCACAAAGGCCCACCTTTTGCGCTTGAGGTAATTTCATTGCAGCCTCCATTGCGGCTTTCATTGTGGCATTCGGCATCAATTTCAGTTTTTGTTCCGGAGTTTCATTTCGGCACTCCGTTCCGCTTCCGCTTCCGCGTTCCGCTTCCCCTCCCTCCCTCCCCTCCCTCCCCTCCCTCCCCATGAAATCCGAAGCGGACGAGATCGCCGACGCCCTGGTGGCGATGGTGGACATCGGCTCCAACGGCATCCGCTTCTCCATCTCCTCGCTGGCCCCGCACCACTCCCGCATCATCCCCTGCGTGTACCAGGACCGCATCGGCATTTCCCTGTTCGACGCCCAGTACATCGCCCCCAGCAACGACGAGATCCCGGACTCGGAAGACCTCCAGCCCGCGGCTAAGGGCCCCATCCCGGACGAGGTGATGGAGGAGATATGCGTGTCCATGCGGCGGTTTAAACTTATATGCCAGGACTTCGGCATTGTGGACCCCAAACGGGTAAACGTGGTGGCGACGGAAGCCACCCGCGAGGCGCCCAATATGGAAACGTTTGTCCACAACATCTACTGCGCCACCGGGTGGCGCGTGAAAGTGCTGTCCAAACAGGAAGAAGCCGTCATCGGCGCCTTCGGCGTCGCCTCCAGCTTCTACCGTCTGGAGGGGCTGTTTATGGACCTCGGCGGCGGCTCGTGCCAGCTGTCGTGGATCCGCTCGGCAAACGGAGTAGTCGAACTGTCCGACAATCCCGTCTCCCTGCCCTTCGGAGCTGCCGCCCTCACCCGCCGGCTGGCCTCGGAGTCCATGGCGGCCGTTTTGGACGAGGTGGCGTCCCGCTTGCTGACTGCCGTCGACGCCATCGGCATTCCGCCCGCGTTCCGAGCCGAGGCGGAACGCACTGGCGGCTTCAACCTCTACGTGTGCGGCGGCGGCTTCCGCGGCTTCGGCTATCTCCTCATGAACCAGCAGAGCAACTACCCGATTTCGTCCATCATCAACGGCTTTTCCGTGCCCCGCAATAAATGCGAGGCGCTGGCGCAGGATTTGTTCCTCCGCGGCACGTCCCGCCCGGTGGATGCCGGCTTCCGGCTGTCGGAACGGCGGCGGCAGCAGCTGCCGGCAGTTTCCCTTTTGGTATCTGCCGTGTGCCAAGCGCTGCCCCGCATTAAAAAGGTCCATTTCGCCCAGGGCGGGGTAAGAGAGGGGTACCTGTTCATGTCGCTGCCGCAGCCGATCCGCATGCAGGACCCGCTGCGGGTCGCCTCGGCTCCGTACGCGCCGCTGCTGGCGGAAAAATATCTGCAGCTGCTCCGCTCGGCTCTGCCGACGTTCGCGCCGGAAGAAATCCGCAACCGGACGGCCCCCGCACTGGTAAACCTGGCGTTTGTGCACTCCTCCTATCCGAAGGACCTGCAGGGCTCGGCCGCGCTCCGCATTGCCACTTCGGGAATTATCTCCGGCACCCACGGCCTGTCGCACCGGGCGCGGGCGCTTATCGGCTTGGCGCTCTGCGAGCGGTGGGGCGGCGAACTGAGCGAGTCGGAAGAGCGGCTCCGTTCCGCGCTGGTGTGGCTGGTGGACGAAAACGACAACAACATTTCGTGGCGCGGGTTGAGGAGCGGCGACCAGGTTAAGGCGGCTAAACGGCTGGCGTGGTGGAGCCGCTATGCGGGGCGGCTCATGCACGTGATATGCGGGGTATACCCCGGGGGGAATGTGAAAGACGGGGCGCTGGAGATTTCGGTACGGGAAAAGGAGGGGAAGGAGGGGAAGGAGGGGGAGGGGCGGCGGTTCGGGTTGGAGCTGCGGTATGTGAAGGACGACCGGACGGCGAGTTATTCGGTGCGGCATCGGATTTTGGGGCTGGAGAAGAAGCTGAAGAGGATTAGTAAGGAGCACGGGATTTCGGCGGCGGAAAGGGTGAAGGTGGAGTTGGTGGAGGTGGTGAGCGAGGCGAGTGAGGCGAAGTGAGGCGAAGCCGAACGAGCCGAGCCGAAGCCGAAGTGAGCCGAGTAAGCGGATAAAGGCGAGTTAGGCGAAGTGAGGCGAAGCCGAACGGAGCCGAACGGAGCCGAACGAGCCGAGCCGAACGAGCCGAGCTGAGCGAGGGAAGAAGCCGAGCCGAAGCCGGCCCAAAGCCGAAGCCGAAGCCGAAGCCGAAGGAACGGAAGAAGGCCGAGCCGAGCCGAGTCTAGCCGAGCGAGGGACAAGGTTGAGCCGAAGCGGAGCCACTTGAGGCGAAGCCGCACGGAAACCGAGCCGAAGCGAGGCGAAACCGAACTAGCCGAAGCCGAGCCGAATGAGCCGAATGAGCCGAGGAAACCGAGATGATTGGAGCCGAATTGAGAGAAGCCGAGCGAGCGGAGCGCAGACGGACGGACTGAACCGAATGACTAGGAAAGAAGCCGAGATACGCCGAGGTACGCCGAGGAAACTCGAGGCGTTTTCAAGCGGCCGGCTTTGGCGCGCTTTGGCTCGACCCCGTCATATTCTACCGAGCTGCAAACTTCCTCCATGCTGCTCGGAGCGGAATTGCTGGCTCAGTAACCCGCCATGTGTATCGCCAGCCCACTACCCCGCCCTCGCATCAGCTCCGCCGAAGCCCCGCCAAAACTCCGCCACAGCCCCGCCACAGTCCCGCCACAGTCCCAACCTCTGCCTTGCACTTTCGGACCCGATGAGGGAATCGGCGGCTTCAACAGACTCCTTTCAGTCCATCCGCAATGTCATTTCCGACGGCCATACGGAACGGACACTGTTTGCAGTCTCTCCGAGCTGCCCCGAGCTGCCCTGTACCAACTGGACTACCCGAACTGGCTTTTGGAAGACGACACGGAATTCCGTTCCGAGCCTGCGGTGACTTCCGCTTTTCGCGGCGGCCGGATCGTTCCGCCAGCCGAACGCAGCTGACGAATTTGGCTGCCGTTTGTCTGGTTTGTGGCGGAGGGTTGGCTTGCGCTGAAGCACACAAAGCCGTTGTTGCTGTCCAACCTGTATTTGTGTATAGTTATTGCCGATCCGGGCCGGGCCGATGAGTAGCCGTTGCCGGCAGCGTCGGAGTCGGAGCCCCATCATGCATGAACTGTGCATATTACTGCAGATGACCCAGAATGTTTGCAGGATTGTGCATGTTTCCGCAGGGTCCCGCATGAAGATTTAACGTTTGTCTAGTCTATAAACCTTGAGCTTAACGGTGTCACTTTTTGAAAGTGGCGTTTTACGATTTTGCTGAATTTCAGCGGTTTTGATCGGGGATTTGGTCTAGTTGTATCTCCATTAAATTTTAAGTATAGTTCCGTTTCTCAGAGTTGAAAATAGGCAGAAACTCACCTGTAAGGGTCCCTTTTCACTGCTTTCAGTATGGCCTCGCGGCCAGATTTCAAAGCGCGCTAGTGACGTGCATGACTATGCATGATTTAGCGCTGCGTCAACATGCATGACCCAAAGAAATATTTGACGCGGGTCACTGCAGATAAACGCGGGTCAAAACCCTATAGTTTTTGGGTCATGCAGGTTCATGCAGCGCTAAATGATGCGCTGTCATGCACGTCACTAGTGCGGTTTCAAATATGGCTCCGAGACTGCACCAAAGACATCAAAGAAGGGCTGCCGTATGTGACCATTCTGCTGATTCGGAGGTTAAAAGTTACCATAGATGTAGGATGGGCTTTAAGTTATGTTGCAGCAAAAAAGCGAGAGTAAATTGTTGAAAATCAAGAAATTTGTAAAACCTCACTTTCAAAAAATGACATTATTAAGCTCAAGGTTTATAGCGTTAGCCAAACGTTAATCTGTAATGCGGGTCCCTGCACACATATGCATAAATATGCAAATATTCTGGGTCATCTGCAGGCATATGTACATTTCATGCGGGTCCACGATCCGAGGGCCATACTATCGGATCAGCCGAGCCAACCCCCGATCGCGGCACATCCGAACCGAACCCACAAGCCTACACTCATGGAATTCTCTCTATACCGAGTTGGCTCGAAAGCCGAGAAGAATAGAAGAAGGGCGTGTGATACAACTGGACATGTTGTTCAACGCTCATGAAGCTCACTCAGCAAGGCTCGGCTAATCTTTAGAGTCCTCAAATGACTGGCTAGTGGTGAGAGCAGTTCTTCTTCAATATGATTGTTTGCAAGCTGAATGCTGTCAGGTTGCAATCAGCTTGTTTCTGCATACATAGATCGGTTCGACAATCACTGAAGAGCTTACGGCCGTGGAAAGTTCTCAATAGTATGAATCATGCCTTAATAGAATGACCGCATTACCTCCTGTTTGTTGTGACAATTAAATGAATGCACTGAAAAGCGATTTGTTTTCTTTACGTGCAGAGTAATGGACAAGCACTCGATATGATTGGATGTTGAGTGCATTGCTAGTAAATGAGTTGAAGAGGTAGAAGAGGGAGGTAAGGAAGGAAAAAAACAGAGGCAGACATACAAGGGACACAGATGGGAGAATGGAAAGTGAAATGAGAGTAAGAACTGAAATCAAACCGAGCGAGGAAAAGAGGCAAGGAAAGGACTGAATAAAAAATGAGATGGAAAACAGGAATAGAAGAAACGACAACCAAAGCGACAACAGAGCGGTCCTCATCTTTTGTTATGTTTGTTGTAGAGACAATAATGTCTTCCTTAACCGACCAGTGAATACTATCAGCAAGAGCAGCAAAAGGGAATACAACAGGGTGACGTCCTTTCCAAACGGGTTTTGCTGTCTAATTGAGAAAACTCTGCACAGCTTATCACTCGGCATGGCTCCTCCCCTACCATTGAACTCTCGTCTTCTTCTCCCATTCTCCTCTTCCAATGCCAAACAGTTCTGTAGGCACTCCCAAAATGCCTGTAGGCAATTAGAGAAAAAGCTCAAAAGCTGGGTCTCGATTGATTCAATGTCTTACCATTCGCCGCTTGGACCATCCCAGTATTGCTTCAGATGTCAATCGATATCCCATAAACTCTTCAGCACAGCAGGCTGTGATTCTGTCTCTCTTGCTTAGTATCTCTTCGGGATACAGAATATCTCCTTTTTTCTTCTTTCCGTAATTTTCTTTCTCCTTCCCTGTCTTTTTCCTTCTCTGTCTTTTTCCTTCTCTGTCTTTTCCTTCTCTGTCCTTTTCCTTCTCTGTTACATTTTCCTCGGCTGATTCGGCTGTTCCTCCTGGCCAGCACATCTTGCAAATATCAATATCTTTCACATACAATCTGCATTCAGCCAAAGGCGGAGGGACTCAGCAAATACTCTCCTTCTCCCAGATACAGAAAGGTTCATAGAAAAACAAATAGTATATCATTCAGCAGACGTAGATAAGTGTTGAAGAGGGAAAGGCAAGAAAATTAGAGGCACAAGGAAATGGAAAGAAGAAAAGAGGAGAGAGACTATAAAAAAATACCAATCAGTAGTGAAGGGGCAAAGAGCAGAAGCAAAACGTTAGAGAAGCAAAAGCAATTCAGCAAATGACAGTGTGAAGTGTCCATGAGTGTCCCTGAGTGACCAGAGAGTTTCCAAGGATTGTCCGAATTGTTCAGTAGTACCCAAATTCCTCTGTGGGTCATTCAGCACACTTCAAGGACTGCCATATCGCCTTAAAGCCATCACCAATGAAATTTTGGAGAGCAATGAGAGACAGAGAGGCAAACTCTTGTTGATAGACAACCAACATTGTAGCTCATGAGAGATTCTCAGTAGAGTCAGCCATATTGAGTAAAGCACAGCTGATAGGCCAAAATACAATAAGAAGTATATTTGACATTTGCAAACAGCCAGGCACAACAGGCACAACAGACATAAGCAATCAACTTCATAAAGACTCAATCACCTACAATTATTTCCACCTATTTGCCTTCCCTTTCTTCCATGGCATATCCCCACTTCCTGCCCGAACTCAGCAAACATCACCAAACGGCATTCCTTCAATTTGGCCGGTAATAATGAAAAGCCCTCCCAGAGCGGAGAGACTTTTACCCCGTCCGCTCGACATCGGCTGAATCGGCTCAGCATTCACTTCTGCCGTGTTCCCGCCCCGCTTTTGCCCCACCTCTGTCCCGTTTCTGCCCCGCTTTCGCCCCGCTTCCTCTTCCGCTTTAACCAAACTTCCTCCCCCTCTTCCCCCTCCTCCCCTCCCTCATTCCTCTTTCGGCATTTTGGCCAGCCCCACCGGCAGCCCCGCATCGATCCGCTTCTTCGTCAGCGCGGCAATCACCGCCGCCCCAACGCCACTGCCGTCCTCCGCAGGCAGAATCTTCACCGGATACTCCGCCGGCCCACACTGCCAGTCGAAAATATCCCGCAACGCCTCCGCCGCCCGCGCCTTGAACCCGGGATACTTATTGAACACCGACCCGTCGGCAGCACAGTGGCATTTTTCAATGCCCATCTTCCGGCATATCGCCGCTATCCCGCACACCGACAGCCGAGCCGCCCGCAGCCCAATCAGCTCCGCCAGCCGCCGGATCAGCTCCCGTTCCGCTTCCGTCGTGTCTATTTTCAGCTCCTTCTGGAACAGCGCCTCCACATCCGACAGATTCTCAAACGGGTCCTCCTCAATCATCGCCAAAAAGGACGTATCCAGCAAATACGGCTTGGATTTCAGTACCGAAACATCCTGACCTTGGAAAATCACCCCCTGGTCTACCAAATCCACCAGCACCAGCCGCATCACCTCGCCCAAATAGTACCCGGCAATCATTTTCTCAAAACACTGCTGGTTGGGCCGCGGGGACGTGGAGTCAATGATTACGTCATATTTAGTCCTCGGAAGCACCACGTGCTCGTTGTCAAACGCGCCGTACTCGCAGTTGATGGCCATCGGGTCCTGGAGTGAGACGCCAGGTGGGAGATTGTCGAGGATCTTCGGAATGTTGCCTACTTTATCGTAGTATGCGCCGTTGCAGCCTGTACCGAAGATGAGCCCCATTTCCGCTTCCGGATCGGTATAGCGGGACGCCACCAGCGTGCCGGTAGTGTCGTTGATGATCGCCACAACGTCTACCGGCACTTGATGCTTCTCCAGCGCGGCTTTAAACAGCGCCACCACATCGTGGCCCTCCACACCGGGGATGTCAAAGCCTTTCGTCCAGCGCTGCAGAATGCCGTGGTTGATGGCATACTGGGTGCAGGGGTACGAGAAGGTGAATCCGAGCGGGATTTTGTTCCCTGCGCCGACGACCTGCTGCGCCTCCTCGGAGTTGTGGATGAATCGGGAAATACACTCGGCAATAAATTGCCACAGCTCGTCGGCAGAGGCGGTCCGGATGTGGTCCGGCAGCCTGTATTTGGACTGTGTGACGTCAAACGTGGCGTCTCCTTTCAGGGTTACTAGTACTACGCGGAGGTTTGTGCCGCCGAGGTCGAGCGCGAGATACTCGCCGGTTTCTTTCCCAGTCGGGTATTCCAGCACCCATCCGACGTTCATGGGGATGGTGCCGCCTTGTTTGGACAGACCCTTTTCGAGTTCCTGGACGAAATGGTTGGTGATTTTTTTCAGCTGGTCGCTGGAGACGGTGAAGAGGTCTTCCAGAGCGGAGATTTCCTGCGCCAGCGTGCGCGGCACATCGGCCATTGAGCCCTGGAGGGGTTGAGCGTTAGTAAGGGAGGCGGGGTAGAAGCGGGGTAAAAGGTTGGGGAGAGGCGGGATAGAGGAGGAAATAGGCGGGGTAGAGGCGGGGGAGAGGCGGGGGAGTAGGAAGGCCGAGAGGGAAGTAGTGAGACAGTTGGATGGAAAAGTCTCACTGTATTTCAGTGTCTTATCAGTTAATAGTGATGCCAATTCACACCAGTCACACAGCTGACAATTGAAGCGCAGACTCTGGCAAGCCAAATTGCAATCATCCAGCCCCTAGAGCTCTGCAATCAAATTCAGTTGCCACCAGCTGCCTTGAAAGAACCTCAATTGACACCCTACCGCATTTATTGAGTACCTCCGCTTGCAATTGACCCCCCAATGATTCCCCTTTGCTGCCATTGCTATCTCTTCAATCCACCAGATGTCACATCTTCAGCTCATATCGGATAGAAACAACACCAAAACCCACATTATCGCCACTCAGTCATTCCCAACCCATCACCTATTCAATCAGCCTCCTTTGAGCAGTTGTTGCCTGTCATCTCTGCCCACCAGCAAAACATCAAGTGCTCCATCAATCCATTCTATCTTTTCGGTCCTTTGGTTCCATCCAGCCCAAAATCCAAAAAGCCTTCAATCATACTTATCAACTCGCTCAAGTTATCAACTTCAATCCCCATAGAACCTCATTTCCCATGTCCCCACTCATTTCCTTCTCTGTTGCCACATGTTGACCTCATCTCAGACATACCTTTCTGCTAGGCGGCTTCTTAGGACCTAAATGAACCATTGTGCCAGTTGTTTTTCAGTGTAAGCTTTCAATTTTAAGTACTCGAAGATTTCAACTGCACCAACTGTGTCTTGTTGGTATTTTCCTATCAGTTGCAATTGCAATTTGCTTTGTTTTGATTCCCAGTATCCAGTTTGATACAAGAAAGCAAGCTGCAACTATTGAAGGTTTCTCAAGTGAATTCAAGATCACAGGAGTAGAATTGCTGCGGACAACAGAACCTTTACATCCGTTTTCTTAGTTTGTAGGGTCTCTCGGCTGAAAGACGGAGGAAAGAATAGAAACAGAGCGGATGTAGCAGAGGAATGAAGCCGATGGAGACGCCGCATTTGCCGTCCCAGGCGCAGAGCAGTACATGTGATGTGCTTTGCAGGATGAGGCAGGACGGTGCATGAAGAGGCAAGAGGAATGGGGTAAAGCAGCGGTGAATGGAAGAATGATTAGAGAGGTTTTGAGATATGTGTGTCTAATTATTGGTATACAAGTTGATATACCTCATAGTGCTAAACTACATGTGGTCAGAGATTCAAGTACACCATAAGAACTGAACATCACAGCACCCCCACCTGCAGCCCTCATGCAACCCCCGCAGGCCGTCAGCTGAGGCTACATTTCCATCGATCGTTCACGCCTGGAAAGCCCAAACAGCCCAATCAGACTCGCTACCCAAATCTGTCTCAAACGGCCACACTAATGACCCCCAAAACCTCCTTATCGCCCGCGTGCACCTTCCTCCACATCTTCACGCCGATCGTAACATGCCGTCTCATCCCAGTTTAACTCCTCTCTTATATGATCACGTCATCCATTCTTTTCTGCCACCCGAGCACCTTCTTTCAGTCTCGCATCCTCCCCCCTCCCCAGCGGATGGCAACTCACCAACCAGTCAATTGAAGAAGCCGAGATGAGACGGAACGGAAGGTCAAAAGAGGGGCAAACACCCGGCTGAGCGGCACATTTGAAGTGGCTTTGTGGTAGGAAGAGTCGGAGATTACAAACGGAAGTACGCAACTATTTGGAGACCCCGGAAGAGACCGAAAGAGACCAAAAGAAGCAAGCATCAACTGGCAAGCATACAACACATCAAATCAACAACCAAATCAACAATCAAACAGCGTATCAAATAACTTCAACCATACCCTATTCGTAACCCAAAAAACCCAACAAATATGGTCGAAGTGGTGGAAGACGCGCCGACAGCGCCCGTGCCGGATGTCGGCCTGGCCCAGCATATTTTCGTCCTGCAGCGGAAAAGCCTGGCTGACTTGCACCCGCAGGCCACTGAAGCACTGCTGAAAAGCATCAGGGAAAACGCCCAGGCCCCGCTGTACTCCTATTTGCACAAATCGGAGCAGGCCAATCTGGTGGCGCCGTTCCCCTGGGACGAGTCGCTGTACGAACAGCTGAAACAGGAAAACGAGGCTGAGATTGCCAAACTGAAAGAGGTAATTGCCACAGTGGAAAAGGACGACGAAGGGGAGATTGAGACACTCAACGGATGGATCAAACTGGGCGAGTACTACGCGCGGATCGGCGATCGGGCCAATGCTGTGGCGACGCTGCGGAAGGCGCACGAGCTGGCGCCGTCCACAGGCAGCAAAATCGACATTCTGTTTACTATTGTCCGTGTCGGCTTTCTGTTCAACGATAAGGTGTTTGTCGGCAAACAGCTGGAGGTCATTTCCAACCTGATTGAGCGCGGCGGCGACTGGGAACGGCGCAACCGGTACAAAGCCTACCGGGGCGTGTATCTGCTGGCGATCCGCAATTTCTCCGAAGCGGCAAGTCTGCTGATTGACTCGCTGGCCACGTTCACCTCCACCGAACTGTGTTCCTATGAGCAGATCTCCGAGTTTGCGATAATCTCGGGCGCCATTTCGCTGGAGCGGAACGACCTGAAAAACAAAATCATCGACTCTCCCGAGATTCTGGCCCAGCTGCCGAGCTCCAAACTGCTGGAGCCTGTAGTGGCGCTGGTGAATTCCTTGTATACTTGTGACTACCAGACGTATTTCCGGGCTCTGATTGAGGTGTATGACGAGAATCTGTCCAAATCCGTGTATCTGGCGCCACACGCCTCGTACTATCTGAAGGAGATGAGAGGCAAGGCGTATGCGCAGCTGCTGGAGTCGTATAAAGCATTGTCGCTCAAGTCAATGGCGGAAGGGTTTGGGGTCTCGGTGGAGTTTCTGGACGAGGATCTCAACCGGTTTATTCCGACCAAGAAACTCAACTGTGTGATTGATAGGGTGAATGGCATTATCATGACGAACCGGCCGGATACGAAGAATTATCAGTACCAGCAGCTGATAAAGCAGGGCGACGCGCTGCTGACGAAGCTGCAGAAGTATGGCGCTGCCGTGCGGCTGAGTGGCGCTGAGAGGGTTTAGGAGAGGAGGGTGGAGGCAGTTGAAGGGAGGGGATTTCACCAGTGCAGTCGGGTGCAGTTG
Source organism: Sporopachydermia cereana (assembly GCA_030561065.1). Taxonomy (NCBI): domain Eukaryota; kingdom Fungi; phylum Ascomycota; class Sporopachydermiomycetes; order Sporopachydermiales; family Sporopachydermiaceae; genus Sporopachydermia; species Sporopachydermia cereana. The sequence continues at coordinate 32,930 of JAKTWI010000225.1, read as the reverse complement.
TAGACTGATATATCTGGTTACATCTGTTTACACTTGTTTACATCTGATTAGAATGTTTACAGTGTTTACAGTGTTAGTACTGTTCAAAGTTGTTCACAGAGTTTACAGCTGTTTACATTCGTTTACACAGTTTACAGCTGTCTACGACAATATACATGGCAATATACATATAGCCGAGATTCTGAAGGAGTTGTAAGAAATGGAAGGTGAGAGCGGTTGGACGGGGGAAGGAGGGGAAGAGAGGAGAGGGTGAGAAATTTGAGCTGGTGAGGGAAATGCGGGGCAGCCGCCGGTGACGAAGCGCATGTAAGGGAGAGGAGAGAAGCCGAAGAAGCCGAAGCGGAAGAGCTGAGGACCCGCGGCGGCACCACAAAAGGGAGTTTTGTGTTGGGAGGGACTGTTTAGAAAACCAGAGGAGATGAGGTGCTTGATACGGGGCTGGTGATAGCAAGAAGGGGTGTGTTCAAGGATGAAAGATTTCTATTTGAGGGCTTTTTGCTGTGCACCGTGCGACTTAGAGGGTTGACTTTGAGCATCTACTGAAGCACATTTACAGGAATGAATAGTAGTGTGCTTTCATTGCGTGATTCTTGTAGTGAATGGATCGAACTGTAATTCAATGAAACGTGCCATTTACTCTGTTGAGGGCCCACTGTAAATACAACTGACTCTCTCTTTCGCCCAGCACCCTTTGCTGACGAAGCCATGCCACTCGGTATCTGATTCGCACCAATCTGTGAAAACAGCCCACCGTTCTTTTCAACAGCAACACATCGGAAGCAGCGGCTCTCAGTGAATTGGAGCGGATAGTTGAAAATGACGGACCTCTGAGAGCATCGGAAAGGGTACTGGCGGACTGAAACGGGGCGGCTAATTCAAGGAGGCTTTCCTCTCCTTTTCTATGAAAACAACACCGTCTCACCATTGCGCCGTCTCATCCTCCTGTGCCATTTTCCTGTGCCAGGTCATGTGATCCCGCACGAGGCAGACGTTATTCCTTAGCAGAAAGATACACTTTGAAGAGTTCAAAGATACCTCCATATCTTGAGCTGATGAGTTGCCCACCATGGCTAATGTAGTCCCGACAATAACAACAGTCGTAGTAACACTAAAATCTGTCCTCTTATTCCATCACCTCATTTACCGGCTGACATTCCTCCCCAACACGCCCACCGTTTCCATTGCCATTTCCTGTTCCAGATCACGTGACCTTCCACAGCTCCTCCTCCCCACCCGCCCACTTTCGTGTTCCAGATCATGTGACCTGGCACAGAACCTGCCCCTGCCCCACCTACAAATGGCTCTCGGCATCCACATGACACTCCGGCCACACCACCCGCAAAGCCTCGGCAATCGTAGAAACATAAAAACACTGCAGTTTCAGCTCCTCAGCAACAAACGCCCGGCCGATCTCCTCCACATCGCGCTCATTCGCCTGCGGCAAAATCACCCGCCGCACCCCAGCCACATGCGCCCCCAGCAGCTTCTCCCGAATGCCGCCCACCGGCAGCACGCGGCCCCGCAGCGTCATTTCCCCCGTCATGGCAACATCCGCCGGCACCGTTCGGCCCGACATCAGCGACACAAACGCGACGGCAAACGCCACGCCCGCCGACGGGCCGTCTTTGGACACGGCACCCGCAGGCGCATGAAGATGCATATCGTATTTGCTGCTATCAAACTGGTCCACTCCCAGCTCTTTGGCCTTGGCCCGGACATACGTAAGCGCAATCTGTACCGATTCGCGGATCACCTCGCCGAGTTTGCCCGTAAGTTTCAGACTGCCGGAGCCCGGCAGGGCCGTCAGCTCAAACACGAGAATGCCGCCCTGGCCCGAGCCGATGTACGCAAGGCCGTTGACGACCCCCGGCACGGCCCCCGAGCCGGAAATGTCGTCCGGATCGAATTTCGGCGCCCCGAGCACCCGCGCCACGTCTTCCGAAGTCACAAAAGGCCCGCCCGCTTCCGCTTCCGCTTCCGCCGCTTCCGCTTCCGCCGCCTCGGCAGCCTCGGCAGCCTCAATCGCCTTCGCCCGGCACAGCGCCGCCACCAGCCGCTCCAGCTCCCGCACGCCGGCCTCCCGCGTGTACCGCGTCGCCAGCAGCTCCAGCACCGCCCGCGGCACGTGCAGCCGCGGCAGCCCGTGCCGCCGGGCCTGCTTGCCGACCAAATGCCGAGCCGCCACCTCCACTTTGTCCTTATACGTGTACCCCTCAATCTCAATAAGCTCCATGCGGTCCCGCAGCGGAGCCGAAACTGTGCCGAGATCGTTTGCCGTGGCAATAAACACAACGCGGGACAAGTCAACGGGGAAGCCGACGTAGTGGTCCACAAACGCGGCATTCTGTTCCGGGTCCAGAATCTCCAAAAGCGCCGCCGCGGGGTCTCCGTGTACCGAACGGCCGCCCACTTTGTCGATTTCGTCTAACAAAATAACGGGGTTCATCGTGCCGGCTTTGCGGAGCGCCTGGATGAGGGCGCCAGGCATGGCGCCGACGTATGTGCGGCGGTGGCCGCGGAGTTCGGCTTCGTCGCGCAGGCCGCCGAGGGCAATGCGGGTGTATTTGCGGCCGAGGGCGCGGGCGACGGATTTGGCCAGGGAGGTTTTCCCGACGCCCGGCGGGCCGTGCAGGAGGAGGATCGGCGCGCGCGGGCTGTCGGAGGTGGGGGCAGGGTTGAGGTTGGAGGAGGAAGTGGGGTAAGCGGGGTAAGCGGGGTAAGCGGGGTTGGCGGGGTACTCGGCTCGGAACATCCGCAGAAGCTCGTCAACAGTGCGGGGTGCCGTTTGCCCCGCCTGCCCCGCTACCCCGCCCCCACCATCGGCTCCTGTCAGCTTCAGCACCGCCAAATACTCCAGCAGCCGCTGCTTCACCTTCTCCAGCCCGTAGTGGTCGCCGTCCAAAATCTGCCGAGCCTCGGCCAAATCGACCCGACGCGCGGCATACGTGCCGAACGGCAGATCCGCTAGCGTGTCCAGGTAGTTCCGCGTCACCTGATACTCCGACTGCTGCGGGTTCATGCGGTTTAGCCGCGCCACGTCTTTGCCGACCAGCCGGCGGGCCGAGCGGGGCAGTTTCTGCAGCAGCGGGGCGTACAGTGTGGCGGGGTCTTCCGAGCCGTCTTCGGCATCCGCGTCGTCGGGCCCCGCAGCGGGGTCTTCCGAATTAGGAAATGCAAGGGCGGGGCCGGCGGGGAGGTACTCGGCCTGCAGCTGCAGCGCCTGCAGCATGCGGGCCAGGCCGGCCTCGGCGTCTGTGGCGGCGGCCAGCCGGTTTGGCAGGGGCACGGCGGCGGCGATGCGGGCCACGTCGGTGTCCCGCAGCGGCAGGAGGGAAGCCGCCACGTCCACAAACGTGAGCCAGTGGGGCACCGTTTTGTGGCAGTCGGTGCGGGGTAACGCGGCTAAAACGGCCTCCAAACGGGCCAGCAGCGGCTGCCGCGCCTGCAGTTTTGTGTACAGCAGTTCGGCAAGCGGGTTTGTGGCGCGCAAAATGCGGCTTGCCGTTTTGAGAAACGCGGCGCTGTGGCGCAGCAGTGTGGCGGTGGTTTCGGCGTAGGATTGTATTTGTGGCTGCAGTTCGGCCAGCTGCCGTTCCGACACGGCACAGGTAGGCGTGTTTGTGTACACGCGGACGCGGGCCTCAAGCGGCGTGCCGTCGGCGGCCCGTTTGGTTATGTGGAGGATGCAGAAGCGGAAGAATGCCTCAAACTGGACGGAGATGGTTTTTGTGCCATTTGCCGCCCGCGTGTCGAATGACACAAAGCGGGAAACGCAGCCAAAAGTGCGGGGTAGTGCGGGGGAGGTGGGGGCGGGGAGGGCAAGCGGGGTAGCCGAATGCGGGGCATTCGGTGCAATTTCCGCTTCTTCCGCTTCCGCCTCTTCCGCCTCTTCGGCTTCTTCCGCTTTGGGCGGCTCCCGATGTGCCACCAGCGCCGAGTGCGACACACAGCCGAAAAGCAGCCAGTTCCGCGGCCTTCCGACGTCCTGCCGGACGAGATCGCCGATAGAAGCCGCGCGGGGCCGCTTGCCACCGGCTAAAACACCCCGGGTGGAGGGGGACACTGCGGGGTTGGCGGGGTTGGCGGGGTCGGAAGCGGGGCGGATGCCACCCGTCTTTGTGGCTGCCGCGCTTTCCGCATCCGCAACATTTCCTGCTGGCGGCAGGACTTTTGTGTCCTCTTGCTGGTCTTTCTGGTCTTTGAGAAACATCTCCAGTGTGTTTATGCCGTGCTGGGCGTCTTCCGAGAGTGCCGGCGTCCGGTTTACCGAGCGGCCAGTCCGCAAAGACAGCCGGTTTGCCGTTATGCGGGTGATGAGAGCCGAGGCATCCTGTTTTGTGATGGGCAGTTTGTACAGCACGCCCGGCAAAAGAGCCGTTTCGTCGGAAAGCTGGTACAGCGGGATGGTGAGCGGCGGCAGCGGCGCGTACTCGTTTTCGTCTGCGAGGGACATGGCGGAGGGGTAATGAGGGGTATGAGGGGTATGAGGGGTATGAGGGGTTGCGCGGATGTTCCGAGGGTTCCGAAGGGTCTGAGGGATCCGAGGGGTTCCGAAAATGTTCCGAAAGAGTCCAAAGGGACCAGGGGTTGAAAACGGTATGAAAGGATGGAAGAGGCTTCAAGGGAAGGCCGAGAAAGTACGAAACGGTTCCTACAGGTTCCGAGATGCTCCGACAGGCTTCAAATGTTCTTGGGAGGTCCGTAGTAGTTCCGGGGTTGCTCCGAAGTTGCTCCGAAAATGTTCCGAAGTTGTTCCGAAGTTGTTATCAAGATGTTCCGAGGAGTCCGAAGGGTCGGAATGGGCCAGTTTTCACGTGCTTCGTCTGACTCTTGTGCGGCAAGTGCCGAAGTTGCCGAAAGTCGCTGAGTCAGAGTCTGTCAGTTGAAAACCTTGAGGGGGCTATTCGATGCAAAGAAGCCATCAGATCACCTGTGTTTATCTGGTTATTGGAGACGGAAAGGCGGCGAAGTTGTCGGCAGACGACGGAAAGGCGGTAAAAAACGTGACAAATGTGACACGGGGTAAAAATTGGCGGGTATTTGCAGTGTGACATGCGGGTGAGGAGGGAATATTCATGTGACACATGTGACACGGGACATTTCCTCGGTTCGGCATGTCGGCACTGTTTGCCCGATTGGTGTTGATATGCAAAGCGGTGTTTCCGGATTAAGTAGTCAAACTTTAAAGGGGAAACGGAAGCGAGAAGATACGTGCAGGAGTAGTGCAGAAAGGTGCATGTCGGTGCAGATGTGTGCAGTGTGGGGCAGATGGGGAGGTAAAAAAGAATATCAAAGGCGATCAAGTGAATAAACATTGATAGGAAATACAATTCTAGCTGGTTGAACACATACTGATTGCATCTGGCCTGTCAAAATCTTTTATCAAGGTAACGCAAGATTGGGGGACTTCATGTGCGATATCACATACCACAGTAAGTAAGTACTACTTACGAAACAGCATCCTTAGCCCACAATAGTCAATCATTGCATACCATTGCCCAATAATCTACTCGAGATTCCCTATATTTGTTGCATTATATAATCAATTGTAAGAGAGCAGCCCAGCGTCATAGTCTCGTGTCTGATCAAACACAGTCTCACTCGTCAGCGGCAACCTCTCAATCACCCCAACACCTCGCCATCCCCGCTTCATTCAAACACATCAGAGTTCGTTGATGTTGTGCTTGTCGTGCTGTTCTTCCGCAGCCGAGCAATAAACTCCCGCTCGGCCTCACTTAGATCAGAAGTAGTAAGCCGTCGGAACTTGCCGTCTTCCGCTTCCGGCAGTTTGCCGCCCACCGACTCCAGGGAAAACGAGCCCCGCGGAATGTATGCTTGAGTGGGTTCAGCCGTCAGTGTGATGAACTCCATCTTTGGGGGCACCGGAGGTGCCGAGCTCTTCTTGTTGCCGCCAACTTCGGCATTTATACTGGGGGCCTCACTAGACATACTTTAAACCCTTTGTATCTCCGTCCTTTTGTAGTTTATGTCAGAGACTCTTGAACGCTGAAAATGCCCTGCTTTTGCACTAATATGTACGTCTTGCACACCAAAGATCTGACGTCTGTATCACAATTCTCACCAATTGATTAACGGCAGAAGAAGAAAACAAATGAACAACGGCTCATAGCCTTCTTATATGCCTTCACAGTAAAAGACCAAAAGATGGTGACCTGCCGCATTCATACAAGCTCCGCATAAACATGTGCGTCGTCGGCATCGCCGTTTGCCAGCGGGCGGAAGAGCGGCGATAACGGGAGTTGTGGGGAGATTTCAGTATCGTTTGAAAGCTGGAAGTAAAGGGAGATACTTCAATATGTTATTATAGTAAAATCAACTACATCCTGTATCATTTTGTGGCCAGATAATGCAATGCCAGCAGCCCATGTGGCGATCAACTGTGCCCCGGCCCGTTTGGCCACTGCCAATTAGGGTTTGCTTCTCCACTTTCTGGGGTTGAATCTAGAACCTTATTTCTACAAGTGATGACGGTTGCGGACTATGTCATGCCTATCAAACTCCACTATCTGCGGATCAATTGCGAGCTCCACAATGACACGTACACAGACCGAATTGGATGTGTTTGAGGACAGAATTGTGCAGATTGAAGGGCTGACTCGGGGCGGAGTTACCGAAGGGTCTGGCTGCGCTGATAGGGGTTATAAGGGAGCGGAGAGTCTGTGAGTTTATGTTGCAGATTGTCTTGAAGGTAATGTTGAAGTAGGGAACAGTATGAGGGATGTTGTTGATCTGAATGGAGGCTGAATGGTGGAACTTTTGAGGGCGATAAATGGTTCTGTTCGTGGATGTCTAAATCAAGGATTGGTTGTCTGATGACTGTGTAGAGCTTTGCCTGCGGCACGTGTGAGGGAGTCTACCTCAGGCTTTCATCGGGTTGAATACAAGAAAGGCGCAGGGAATACGTCTCGTGAAGCACTGATTCAAGGTTTATTCAATACTACTGATACCTTCAGCTGCTGAATCAAAATACTGAAGCTACAACAAGAGAATTATTTGCAAAACGGCGTATTGTATATCATTCTTTTCCAGCTATGCCGGCCCCAGCGGGCAATGGCGATGTCCTATCACTTTCAGATCACGTAATCTCAACACTGAGTCTTATCACCGGATAGTTTCCGAAATTTGCATATCTCCAAAGGGCGAGCGCGGAGAGAGTGCCGGCAGACAGAAATGAACAATTCTGGCTTCCTTCGCAGGAAAGCCACCCGAGGCCTTGTTGGCTGGAAAGTCAAGCTTTCTTCGGAGATAGAGAACAATGCATACTGTCCTCTAGCCGGCTCATACGTTCAAACCAGGCACAATGGGCGACTCAGGCGTCAAAGTACTAAGCATCTGCGGGATCAAAACGTATCTCTATGGACTTGAGAAAGCCCAGAAGTACGATACCGTGAACGTGCTCTATCTTTTTCATGGTCGGCTGAATAATTACAAATCTACTGAGGCTGTAGCATTGAAAGTTCTGGAGCGCTACTATGAAGCATCGGAGATTGAGAAAGGGCTTCTGGCTGTCACTTTCGACATGCCGAATCACGGTGCCAGATTAGTAGACGAACGTGCAAACCTTGAAATCGTTGAGGGGAACGAGACCCATATGTGAGTTCCGCTTACTGATATCCTGTCAATTGTCAGGTTTATCAAGTTTATCCCTCTCACTAACCGGCCTCCTAAACTCTTATCCGTGTAGTGCCGATCTGAGTTCGTTTGTAGGTAAGTCTCCACTCTCCCTTCCCCACAATTGGTGATACTATTGACAAGCGAATCTAACACACCCAAAAGACATGGCTGCTGCAGAGTTTCTAGTGCTCGCAAACTATCTGCCTATTTATCTTCCCCACTTCAAGCATGAGAACTTCGTCTCTGGCATCTCAATGGGAGCCCATGTATGCTTCAGGCTTTTGGTCCATCCGGAGGCTCGGCTAAAAGGTGCTGCGCCTATCATAGGTTGCAGTGATCTCACTTCCTTATTCTGGGCGAGAATAAGAGACACCATCACCTTTTTCCAATCAAAAGGCCAGTTCTCATCAGTCGTTCTGACCACTGAACCCATCACCGAGCTGTACAAATTCAGCTACAATGAAGCCATCTCCAAAATCATCAAACAATCGGACTCCCAGGAAGTCTACAAAGCTATTTCAACTTGGTTTCCCGAAAGACTCCACGTCCATCTCTCCGCATTGGACTCTCAGGTGGCCTCCAATATCCCTGATATCCCCATTCTCTCCCTCCATGGGGCTGATGACACATTAGTCCCTCCTGTGCATTGTGAGACTCTTTTCAAGCGCCTGCACTCCGCATATCCTACCCGCAATTACATCTTTGATCAGCAGGACGGCATCCGACATGCGTGTTCCCCGGAAATGGTGGAAAAAGTCGGAAACTGGATCAAGACGTTTGCCGTATAATTCCGAGAACGGAGAAGACGAGAGGAGACGTGATGTTCACTTTGGGGGTCGGAATTGAGAAGGCGGAATGAATGGCAGAAATAGTTGGTTGAGGGATTGATACTACAGTTCCCAAGTATCCTGCTGAGTTGAAGGGTGATATATCAGATTGAATAGAGTAGTGGATTGTTTTGTAGGTTCTTTCTTGAGAGCAGAAAGTACCAAGCGAAATGCGCATGTTCAGACCTTTGTTCTCCAAGGCACGGCTCACATTGTTTACGAAACCCGAGTGTGGGCTGTGTTATGAAGCAAAAGATCAGCTGAAGCCGGTGCTGCAGAAAGATGTAGAATACATTGAGGTGGATATTTCGAAGCCTAAAAATAAGCAGTGGTTCGACATATACGTATGCATTGAAGGGTAGAATGGGATACGGCGAGATGGGACGGAGGTGGTACTGGACACATACAGCTAACCAGAGTTTCCATGAATTAGATGTTTGATATCCCAGTGCTGCATATCGACAAGGAGAATGCCAAAACAATAAAATACATGCATCGGATGCCAGTGGATAAAATACTGGCTGATATTGAGTAAGCAGTCAGCCGCAAGGCTGGAACTCACCAATTGGAGGCAGGATCAGTCTCTAATGGGCGCTGATAGTTCCCTCATCGATTCCGGGCGGTTCTTTTGCTTCCAGGCTCTTATGAAACTTTGAGAGTAGACCATCAGTCTCATAGGCATCTTAGAAGTCTTCAACTCTCAATCTCACTCATTCACCTCCCTATTCACATATACTTGTCCTCTCCCTACAGACTGCGGAATGACAGCAGTCACGACAGTGTCACCTTTCTCTCAAGCGCTTGAGGAGCATGCATCCTTTGAGAAACTTCACCAGCAATCAAATACCTTTATACTCTCATGCCGACCATCAATATCAAAATATATCTCCAACTGTCGGCTCAACTGGCCTCCCCAGCCTTCCCCGCTGTCCTCCGCCCGATGGACCCACCTTCACGTCTTTTCCTGTATACCTTACCTAGAAACCGGACACATTTGGCATAGTAAGAATAATTTTCCCCCGCCTTAAAGGTGAAAAGTTTCTCAGTTACTATGTAATATTGGCACCCCATTATCGGACAATCTCTGGGTCTTATAGTGAAAAATTTATAGTAGAAGCAACTGTGAATGATGATAAACACTTTGGATGACTAAATCTAGTGAAGAAATACTCTGCTGCCTGCTAATCATAATCATCAGTGAGAGCGTTGGCTACTTTAGATAGAATATTCAGCTTGTTGTTAGTACGGGGAAAGGCTTTTCCGCTGTTGAAGGCTCTACACGATAACATATCCACTTGACACCATGAGCGACAAGATTCGATACTATATGGAACAGGTATGTCTATGAATCATGTCTGGATCTTTAATGACATATACTAACTGATCCCTACCTGCAGTCGGTTCCCGAGCTGGAAGACCTGCTCAGAAAGAACTTATTCGACAAACAGGAGATCCGCAAGATCATGAAGAAGAGAACTGATTTTGAGCAGAGAATCACCGGCCGCTCATCCAAGCCGCACGATTTCATCAAATACGCTGAATGGGAATCCAACCTGGAAGAGTTGAGAAAGAAAAGGCTCAACCGATTGAGGAAAGTTGTTCTCAACGACGGCAGAAAACTCGTAGACACAAGGCCAAGTGTCTCGGACTGGGCGGGTCCCCGAAGGGTTTTTTTCATCTTTGACAGAGCAGTGCGGAAGTACCAAGGAGAAATGGCTATTTGGAATGAATACATCAAATACGCCAAAAAGACCAAATCCAACAAGAAACTTTTCAAAATTCATTCCCAGCTGATAGCCCTCCAACCACACAATGAGAAGATTTGGGTAGCGGCCGCCAACTTCCAGCTGGATGAAAATGCCAATGTCGCTGGAGCCCGAACGGTTCTCCAGAGAGCTCTACGGTTCAATCCAGACTCTCTGATGCTTTGGGTGGAGTATGCAAAGTTGGAGCTCATCTACATCTCCAAGCTTATTAGTAGAAGAAAAGTGCTGGGACTGCTCAATGACCAGAAGGAAGATGCCAACAAACAGTCTGGAACTAAGGGCCGAAATGGCGAAGAGGATAATGGCGATGATGACTCCACTATCAAGTTGCCCGACGCAGATAATGAAGAGGAATCGGAATTTTTAAGCAAACAGCTTGAAAGACTGCCAGAGGCCGATATGGAGGTGTTGGGAGATGTCTCAACCAACCCAGCACTACGGGGAGATGTGGCGCTTACTATCTATGAGATTGCATTGGAGTCTTTGCTTTCTAATTTCAGCAAGAGACACGGTCTTGTCACTTCCCGGACTCCTTCTTTCTCAGAAATGCTCAAAAGCAAGAAAACCCAAGACTACTCTCTCAGTGTCACCAGTGCATTTCTCCAACTGTTCGACAAGTTTGAGGTTCTCGACAGAGTTTACTTATGCAATCTCATACTGGAGTACTTGTTCAAGGTCTACAAGAACTCGGATGTCCAGACTCCGGCTCAGGTGTTTATATGGGACATCACACTACCCCTGAGACACGTAACGCATTCCCAGAAGGAGTTCCCCGATAGTCTAAAACTCAGTTTCAACAAGTTCATGGCCTATGCTAACAAAAACAAGTTTGGCTACAAGGAGGAATCGCGAAAGGCCATTGAAAGCGAGGTGGGTCGGCTGTATATAGATATTCTCCAGGGATATCTTGATCAGAAGGATCTGGATAGTAACCTGGCGGTTGTGCTTCAGGCTTACATTAGGAAGATTCACAGTCTCAACAAATAGGTGTGTCAAGGGGCAAGCGGATTGCATCAGTGCTCATAACTTCTAAGGGGCATATTGAAATTTCTGCACTTTAGTCGAAAAGATTTGCACATATTTTTGCTCGATTATTACACGCTGTACTCCCTGTGTACCATATAGTGGCTTTGTTCCCCAATTAACTCCTTCTCTCTGTTTGTCTGATTAATCTGTTTTGGCATCCTCAGCACTGCCTCCGAAAACAAAAGGATTCCCATTGCCTTGTCCGGGAATATCTTTTCTGAGCCGAGCAGGTATGGCGACCCGGAACACATACAGAGAGCCAATGACAACAGTGAGTATCAGTGTAGCAAAACAGTACATCACAGTAGTAGTTCCAGAGTGGTACGACTTGCCGATACCAAAAGGAAGAGTGTATGAGAAAATGTCAGGATGGAACTTGTTTCTAGTCACAGTCTGGCCCACTCTGGGACTGATCCAGCGGGTACTGAACTGGAACGTCATAAAGTCGCCGATAATGTATCTGTTTGTATGGGTGCCTCCGCTGTATGCGACAGCGGCAATGGGGTAGTTGCCCGTCTTGGCCTCATGGAATAGCACGTTCATAAAGGGATCAATGTCCAAATGACTCTCCTGAATATAACCCCGAATGTTAAATGTGAGGGGAATGTGGGTTTGGCCGTCCGCAGCCACCGGAACCCGGCATGAAAGTGGGGCATCTTCGTGTGTGTAAAGCTGGAATAAATGGAAAATCTCGTCCGTGAGCCCAATCGAGCAATTGAAGTCGGTGTCAACATCATATTCAAAGCTGAGAGGTTCTCCAGTCTCTCTGCATTTGGGGAAATCAACATAGATAATGTTGCCTAGAGCCGTAGCAAAATGACATGTTAGCTCCCCTTATAGCACTTTACTAACAACCACTCGCTATACATTTGTATCGTCTCATCATAGACCAATCCCCCTTTGCCCACTGTTTACATACCCTGAGCATCAAACTTGTGCTCACCACTGTCGATATGGCGACTAATGCATTCAACCCGGATCTTCTCACCAGTGGCGTAATCCTTGAATGTCGGCGTCTTTCCCCCAGGGGCCAATGGGTACCTTTCCAGAACGTCTTTGCCCACGGCCATTCCGGCCATTATAAGGCCGGAGCTGATGAGAGAGAATCTCACCATGGTTGCTCACTGTCAGTCGCTGCTTTTAGCTGAGGGTAAACAGCAGTTTCTTAGCAATCGCAAGTCTTTGCAGTATGCTTCTAGCCTTTGCTTTAGCACCTCACAGGTTCTACAGTTCCAGCCGCCGCCTCTCGTCAATTGTTTATCATGTTGATCTGTTTCCTCATTGCCAGGTACGTTGGAGTCCAGTGAGGGAATTAACGGCTTACGTCATATAAAATAGAAGGGGGGAGGTGCGAGAGATGTGAGTGGGAGGAGATGCGATGTACGGTAAGAACATTTTTACCTGAGCGGATTGTATGAAGTTTTGACGCTCCAAAGACGTCAAAGAGGGGTACACACTTGCTCGTGACAGATGAATAGATTGTTTTGAATCTACCTATAATACAGTACAGAAGAGTTCGCTTCCCTTAGTGAAGAGAAGCACTTCGTATGGTACACATGTAGCTGCTATGCCATGGCATGTCTGTGTGGTAGCATGGCAGCAGTATAATTGATTGATTGGCAATAATGACACGCCTCAAATCAAGGGGAGGACAGCCATTTCTGAGCCTGGAAAAACTCGTATATCTTGCCTGTCTTGTTGACATCGATCTTGATGAGTTCTCTTGCTGCTCTTTTCTTTAGAACTCCTCCTGTTCGAAGCAGCTCTCGAAATAAGGTCTCTTTGATGGCCAAATACGGTTTCGGCATAATGCGCAGCTGACTGCACAGCTGCTGCTCTTCGGGACTCAGAAGATTGACATCTGGGGCGTTGGAGATGTCTAGAGGGTTGAGAGTATTCTTCTTCATATTGATAGTTTTGTGATTGGCTTCATACTCAGGGGCGGGCGAGTTGAACGAACTTCCTCTGCCAGTCCTGTATGATGAAGTAGACGCCAAGGAGTTATGCGTATGGCGGCTGGAAGGTAATGACAGGCCGGCCCCCGGAATCCCGAATTTCGACAGCAAACTGGCGCGAGCTTGTTTGTCTCGCTCGTACTTTTGAGCGACTTCCAAACTCGTGATTCCATTTCGCCTGTACTCCTGTAACTCTGCTATTCTCTTTCTGCATTGTAGCTCGGTCAGCATGCCCTCGCTGAAATCGATGAAATCCTGACGAGTCATAAGTCTAGCGAACGGTTTCAGTTTATTCAGGAGATCTCGCTCTTCTTTCGATTTCTTCTTCTCATTTGCAACGTTCTTCCTATAGTCCAACAGCCCGTGTTCAAACATTGTTCTTTTCCGTTCTGCCCGATTGGTCAACCGCTGGTTGTAGATGTCCAAAATGGTCAGCTTCAGCTCAATGTCCTGCTCCGTATCGTCAGGCTCGAAAACCATATCCTTTACAGTCGTCTCAGCTTCGTTTTCGTACTCCTGCTCAAACTCCAGGCGACCAGGCATGAATCCTTGAACCTCGTGACACGATGGCACCGATGCTGTCGATTTTTGTTTGGGAACTGGAAGCACATAGTTGTTTTTCCTCTCATCCAGCCGCGCCTTTTTCCTGGCCGCAAATTCGCTGGGCGTAATATCAAACACCTTGTTCATCTCCGGCAGAGGATACATGGAGCTGTTGATGTACACATCAATATAGTGCTGTCCCACTTCCTCCTTCGTCCGTCCGCCGATATGAGCTGATATATCCTGCCAATTGCCCAACCCGTAGGTCTTGGCACCTTCAATCAGCAGCAACTCCTCATCGGCCCCCCAGTCCTCATCGAATATCGGATACGCATGCTGCTCAACCACCATATACGCATGCCATGGCTTATGCGTTCCCGAGGATTTGCCCTCACTGAAGCATTGGACACATAGATCGTAGTCCTGGCATTCAGCACATTTTATTCGTACCAGGTTGGTGCAGTCGCACGAACATATATCACAGTGGAATCTGACACAGGCCTCAGTTAGTAACCACAGCTCAACCGTATACTGTATTGTTTCCATTGCCGAAGCGATCGGCCTGGCCCCTATAATGAGACCTCAAAGTCCGAACCTCCGGCAACCTAGAACGACAGGGGCAACCAATACTTACTTCACACCCGGCTCCGAAGTCAGCAGCGGATTGGCTGGTGGGTTTTTGCGGTGGATGACAGTCATTGGAGCAAACAATCCATTATACCACCTTAAAAGGAGCCGAAAATGCCCTCTACTATACCGACAATGGCGCGCGGCAGCAATTCCACAGCCGAAATGTCCCGCCGGGGGTCCATTCTATGTGATAAATGTGAAGTGATGTCGATTATTCCAGAGCCCCCGAAGATATAAACATTACCCGCCACTCAAATAAGCTTTTGTGGCATATCATGTGTCTCTCACGTGCTGTCACAAAGGGCTCTAAGCCCTAAAAAATTGCCAAAGCAGTCACTTAGTACGTTTCATACCGGGGTAAATAATATGGAATGACCAATTTGGGACAAACTTTTGACATTTTCTAGGGGCTGTCGGAGCCTGACGCTAGAGTGTGCGAACGACGCACCCAAGCACTCTGAGCTGAGAGCCGCGATCCAAGGCCGTATCTCATAGAGGGTTATACTGTATTTCTCTGTATAGTGATGAGATAGATAGAAGATGACGAGAAGTTGAGTTCTTGGTTTGCTACCGTCTTGTTGAATCAGAGGTGACAGAAACCAGACACATTAATATCAGCAGTATTACAAGATGGTATGTTAGCATCGGAACAGTCAGAATAGATACAAGCATGGAGACACCACCGGCCCGGATGTTATCAAACGACAACTTTGCGAATGATTGAAGAGCGAACGATAGTTATAGAGAGATCAGCGACAGTGTTTCAAACAGCGAGACTCAGAGCTCCAGAGTATCCCAAGGCATTTGTGATGGAATAGTTGGTCGTGGTACAGGATTTTTCCGAAGCAACAATGCAGCAACAATAACGGGCTCCCTATTGTCACAGATAACAGGAGCGGTTGTTTCTATTGTTCTTGATAGCGGCTAGATGTCGTTGGAGGGTTGTTTGTTTGTACTAATATGCTTATCATCTTTTTGATACGGGTGAACTAACTGTAACTAGGGTCGCGTTAGAACTAAGACTGTCAAGAGAGCCTCTAAGGTTCTCATTGAGCGATACTACCCCAAGCTCACCCTGGATTTCGAAACCAACAAGCGTCTCTGTGATGAAATCGCTGTTATCCAGTCCAAGAGACTGAGAAACAAGATTGCTGGTTACACCACTCACTTGATGAAGCGCATTCAGAAGGGACCTGTCAGAGGTATCTCTTTCAAATTGCAAGAAGAAGAGAGAGAGAGAAAGGATCAATACGTTCCTGAGATTTCTGCTCTTGACTTGTCTCACACCAAGGGTCAGCTGCAAATTGACGATGCCACTGCTGAGCTGGTTAAGTCTCTTGGTCTGACCAAGTTGCCCACCTCCATTGTTTCTGTTTCTGCTCAACGTGGTCCCGAGAGAAGATTCAGAGGCAGAAAATAGATAATTTTCAATAACTGATGAAAAATACATGAAGCTGTGATTACAGCCTTGTCATATTATCTCTATTGGGAATGCGTTAACAGACAATCCTATTCACGAACAGTAGGGGTTTTTGGTTCCCTAACTACTTGCATTGTCGTTTTATGCCTTGGGCCTCGAATGACAATGATAGGCCTTTTTTTTCTTTCTTGTTGAAAAACATGTTGAAAGAGCGTTGTGACTATGCTGGCTCTAATAAGCATCCATCCGGAGCTCTCAGTCGTAATCGACTTTTCTTCTGTCTTTGCTCTCAACCACAACACAAGATCAATCCTGTTTGTCGTTCCTTCTGCTTCCAAGTGTCGTTGTTCCCTCTAAAATATCCTCTCATTTCATCCTGTCATCGCTGTACTTCAACTTATGAGAAACTGCTGATTCAAAGTGGGTATGAGACGCCGCGTTGCGTAAGGCGTTTCTCTGAATTTGACCCGAATTTGACGACATGAGGACTTCTATTCCCATCCTAGAAAATAGAAAGGTCAAGATTGAAGCCTCCTTTTTGAGAAAGTTTGGAGTGACGAACATCTATCATTTCGAAAGGCCACTGAAACAATGTAAAGAGCACTCGATTATTATGAGAACAGTCGTGGAACGGCTTGTGAGGGCCGAAGCAACCTCCATAAAGCAAACTGGGAGATGTCTAAGCACGAAACGGATCAATGAGGGGTATCCCACCCAGGTTTGCGGTTCAGAAGGGTTCCCCAAACATATATATACCGTGTTAGACAAACAATTGATGTATCTCAGTCTTAAGGATCCGACAGGTAAATGTGAATGCTACGTATTAAGCTCCTCTCAATTCAATGAAAGTAGAAATAACTCCTGCATAACCAGTTAATGCTGAGCCCTCGAGGCATCAAGTTCCCTTCGGGTAGCAATTGCTGAAAGCAAGAAGACCATGACAGGTATAACAGCAAGCCACAAGATTGGAAACCAGAGTCTATGAAGTTGTCTCTGATCAGAGGGCACAGCAGACCAGAGTGCTCTTGTAGTTGGTGTTCCTAACAACCCTCATTTCTTGCCTTTAACAACCGCGAAGAATATTGCCTATTAGATGCTCTCCGAACTCAGCTCGCAGATGTTATCTCGCATTGATAGACCCTCTTTCTTGGGCTGATCGTGACACTCTGTAAACACTGTGTAGAGGGTGTCATCAGAAATCATTCACTCCCCATCAGAAGATCTACTTATCCATCTTCAGGAGAGCCATAATCCATACTGTCCAAGCAGAAGTAATAGCAAGGACCCTCTTCCATCTTCCATCAAAAACCTCATCACATTCCACATCGACTCAGAAACAACAGAATCTCCCCAATTTCATTCCAACCTCCATTATTCCTTTTCAGGTTGGGTCTCTGTCCTTCAGTCCACCAGTCCAGTCCTTCCTTATGTCAATCACATTGCTGAGTCTTCAACTTCCAACAAAATACCCACAGATAGCAGATAAACTGACCACCTCCCAGCAGCATCAGGTTCCATATCCAGCTCAATCAGAGCCTCCTTATCAAATACCTCAATCCTCCAGCCTTCTATCCGCTCATAGAATTATCCTAGAGTTATCCATCTCCCTTCAATCCACAGATCACACATACCCCTGAACTCTCCTTGATTACCCCTAAAATCCCAGCACTAACAATCATTCAAACCCTAGGAGAGTCAACGACTTACAGCATCTTCCTTACTGTGGCTCATCACTGCAATAAACGCAATAAACGGTTTCCACACTTCTGCAACGGTCGCGGCTTTCAAATGTCGGGGCTCCGATGAGCTCGGAAGTCCCGCGGACCGGCTGCATAAACCTTATTGCTTTATGTGTACATGTGATCCTAGCATTTTGCATCCGCGGTAGAGTTTCTGTTTCGGGTATCTCATTGACAAGCCCACCGCGGCATTGCCGGCATTCATCTCATCGGCAAGAGGCGATGACATTTAAAACAAAATAAAAGCCGAATTGTAGGAGACATCAACATAACTTGTAAGAAGCCGCTGGTGTATAAAACACCAGGGAAACCCACTTGGATGCTTGGATGGTTGGAGTAAGAAGCCTCTCTTTTTCTGGAGTAACAAACCATCTGAGGACTCATCATCTCCTATTGTTTGTATCATCAGAACATCAAACTGCCTTCTGGAAAGGACAAGAAAGTGAATCTGCTATCAGCACCATCTAATCACTCAATCACAATGCCCCATCAAACTACCCAACTGGCTGTCACCCCTCTGAAGGGCCGCAGTTTCGGCGCCGTCATTTCAATGCCCAAAAACGTGAGCGACCCTTCGCAACTGAACGAGGCTGACTTTGAGATGCTGTCCAAAGCTCTCCATGAACATCTGGTGCTGGTGATCCCCAATCAGGCGTCGCTGCCTCCCAAGTCTCAGTGGCTGCTGACTCAGAGATTCGACCCGACTACCACAGATGGCGCTTATGGCCACTCAAAGGAGTTTCGCCATGAGAAGTCTGTGCTGAAGAAAGACGGCACGTCTATTCCGTCCCAACCCCAGGTTCAGACACTTGGCCAAGGCACTTTCTACAATCATGAGGGAATTGAAAAGGTGGACTTGAGTCATCCTGTTCATGACACGTTCCACAAGGATGTTCTGTCCAAAGAGGAGCAGGAAGCTGGCTACACTCGATTCTACCGCTGGCATATCGATAGTGCTTTGTATGGTCTTTCTCCCCCTATGGTTACTACTCTATTGGGCATTCAAGTGCCCAAGGGCCGTGAGATGAAGATCAGATATGAGGACACTGGCGAGGAGTTGAAGCTGGCTCAGGCTGCCACTGCCTTCTTTTCTGGCGCTGAGGCCTTCGACCTTCTCAGTGAAGAGGACAAGGAGTTTGCTCTTTCCACTACAGTTGTGTATGCTCCTCATCCTTACATTTACATTTCTGAGGCCAAGGCCACCTCCGATGGCCTTACGATGGTCAGTGAGGGCAAGGAATTGCCTTTGGATGAGCTTCCAGAGTGGGAAGAAAACAAAGTGAAGAGACTGCCGATGGTTTGGACCAATCCTGTGACCGGCAGGCATCATCTGCAAGTCCATGGATGCTGTGTGTGGAAGCTTGAGAGGGAGAACGGCGAAGTTTACGAGTTGGAGGAGGCCCGCAAGATTGTCCACCGGATGATGCGACCTGCCATTGCGCCTGAGAGAGTCTATGCTCACGACTGGAACGAAGGCGATTTGGTCATTTTCTACAACCGCGGTGTCCTCCATACTGTGACTGGTCAGTTTGGCCCCGGAGAGACTCGGTTGATGCACCAATGCAACATTGCCAGCGGGGAAGATCCTGTTTGCATCAGATCTTAAGTCTGATGTGCACTCCGTGTGAAAGTTTGATGACCCTCTCATATGAGAGTTGATGATCTCGCTATGGCTTTATTTTTTTGCTTTGTTTTTCTTAATTTCTCTTTTCTGTCTTTATTTTCTCTTTTTTTGATTATATGTGTACAACACTGGTGGGATGGTAGGAAAGGATCATAATAAAAAGCTCATTTGCATGATTCTTAAAACAAAAAGAAGTTGCCAACTTGTAGGAGATAATCAGTGTATATTTCCGAATTATAATAGCTCATACCAAAGGCTTCTGATCTCGAGTATAAAGGTTTACATGATATATCATTTTGGCCTTCAAACATCAAACTCCTTGATACCAAACTTTTCCCTAGCCTTGCAGTTCTCTGATCAGTTTCAAAGGCAAATATCCCTCACATCCCAATTACCTTCTGCCTCTCCGTGTTCCAGGGCTCATCGGTTTCAATCAGTTGCAGGCTGGTCGCCAGACTGGTAATGGATGGCGGGGATCGCTGCAATCTGATTTGCAAGTTTCTGGTGTTTACCAAATCCACTCAGATTACTCAGATTACTTATCCTACAGCTGCTTACTCCCATACCTTGTGAGGCTGGTTTTCTGTAAGACAGGCAATAGGCCCCGCAACCTCCTAATTTACGTAGTTCCGGTAAAACTGAAGAGCTCGCAGTTGTTGCGATCTACTAATTACGACATACAATGGAGAACTACAATTCTGGGCTAACTACGCAATGGTTCGAACCCAGCATCACCACCACCGTCCAGACAGCACCACCTACCAGCAATCGGTTGTTTCAGAAAAATGACATTGCATTCCCAAATTCCCGAACTATCCTTTTTCTCTCTTTTGATATCCGCCTGTCCTCCTATGCGTCTCTCACACGAACCTCCCAAGGGAGACGTATCACTCCAATAGTTCATCTCCTTTCAACAGCAACCCTACAAATGTGTAATCCATCGAATCCTCCACATCTCCAGCCAACACTCCCTCTTCAACTCTCCTTCCCCTAATCCGTGGTACCGCAGTTGCTCTCTAACTACCTTCCTGTCCATACAACACAACATAACATCCTTGTCTACATTATCTCAATATCTTATCATTGTTGTCAAACTTTGGCGATTAGCTTTGAAGCCTCATCTCCGGCTTTTAATAGACCAAAGCGGAGGATTCGCAATGGCCAGCAAAGGAGGGAAATATCAAGAAGGAAAAGAGGAAAAGAAGCAGAGCCCACAAGAGGAAGTACGGGAGGGTTGGGAAGGGGAAGGGAAGAGGTTATGGCTTTTGAGAAATTGCGACATTCTGCCGGCATTTAGCTGGAGATGTAAAAGCCTTGTTAGAGGCAGGGATTCGCTGTAGGGTAATAATCTTCATTTATATAGCTGAGAGTATGGAGGGAAGGTTTTCGTGGCCCAGAGTGTTTTATTGGCACGGCTGAGGCTTGCAGGAGTCCAGGAAGGCTCAGCTTGTTTAATCACTCATAGGAGGTGCCGGATACCTGTGGGCTGGGGATGTTCAGCTGTTACTGTTTGTTCCCGTGATTTTATGTGCTTTTCGGTGTCTCCTACCAGCTATCTTGATTTTTATCTCATTCGACTGTTCACGGGAATCAGTCCTGATATCCAATTAAGTAGCAATCATCTCCTGTCCCAGGAGTGTACTGTCCATCATGTTCCAATACACTTCCAACACATTCTACATATAATGAGTCAACACACACCCTACACATCCATGCATCTACACTCCATCCACCCTCTTTCTCCATCCAACAACCCTGCCATCTCACTTCCATTCGTATTTCTCTTGTATTTCTCCTGCCGAGCCCTGTCGCAGTATATTTTATTCCCTCTTCGTTCCAATACATTCCTCCTGCTACTATCGCTGACTGTTTGGGGATTTCAGTTTACTTTTTCCCACGCAACTCATCTCAGAGTTTCAAAGCTTTTTTTTTTCTTTTCCTTGCAGGTTTTCTTTTTGTTAGGAGTGGAGAGGGAGCAGAGAAAAGAAAAGCAGACGTGTGAGAAGATAATTAATGTGGTGGATTGTTGTGTTGGTTGTTGGATATTAGACAGGATAATAAGAATATAGGGAAGCCTGGAAGGAGCAGAAGCCTGTGGAACGTCAGTTGCAAGTGACTCACAAGAGAAACTTGGGGTTAAAGTATTAGAGGTGATTTGAGTGTTGGTGCTGAAAGTGTCTGAAGGACTGGAAAGCGCGACACGGGAAAAGGAGAATCGCCGTTGAGGAAAAAAGTATTTGGAAAAGATAGACAGAGGATTTTTGGTCTTGCTGCTGTTGCTTGTTATTGTCTAGGGTTGCATGGTTGGTGAAAAGTTTTCCGGACTCCGCACGCGATACCTGTGAAGAGCTCTGGCCGAGAAGGAAATCATCGGCAGAGGTGACAGGAAGGCTGATTATACGCTCGAACAAGAAGCAGCGATCCCGGGGCAGAAAGACGTGATATCTCGTTTGAAGATGGCGTCTTCCTACTCGGCCTCGCCGTCTTCTTCTTCCCATCACTACATTGCTCGGAGGGGGTCTATAAATGCTCCTGCTCCTTACACCATCCCTGCGACTGGGTCGCAGCGATCGGTTTACACGTACCGGCGGGGCAGCCAAAGTCACAACCACCATAACGGGGGCTCCAACAATGAGGGTCTGTCTTCGTCTGTGCCGTTGTTGTCACGGGACTTTGTTGTGCGACGGATTTCCGAAGGAGAGTCTGGCAGACTGAAGGAGGAGCTGAAGTGCGAGGCTTGCGGGAAGGGGTACAAGCATATCTCTTCGCTGGCGAAGCATCTCTGGGAACACACGCCGGAGTGGAATGTGACGAAAAAGCTGCTGATCTCCAAGCACCAGCAGGTGCAACTGCTGGAGGCGGCTTCGATTCTTGTGTCTATGAATGACAAGAACGAAAATGGCTCTTCTGAGTCCAACCCTTCGTCCGATAATGAGGAGGATGATGAGGAAGATGACAATGATGCTAATGCCGTTCGGGGAATTGATGTGGCGGGATCCAAAGCTTCGCCGTTCCCGTCTTCTTTGCCCAATCTCACGGGCAGAGGGATGAACGGCTATTTGGATTCTCCCAGGCGGAACGTCAACCCTACAGCGGGGATCAGGAGGGATCGTGAGACTCCGATTGCGGAGAGTTTGGAGCACGATATCATCAAGGAAGACAAGGAGACGGATGACACAGACCAAGGGGTCTTTGGTGAGATGGATTAGCTAGGATGGCTCTGAAGAAAAATGTTGCGAAGAAACAACCCTTGAGCTCGCCAAGAATGGGATCAACAAAACTGCTGGATGGTGAGATAACAAGAAGGGCTATGAAGACAGATGACGTGGCTCTTCATGCGCTGAAAGATGCAGGTGAATGAGATCAAGTCAAAAAACCGAAGGAAAAGATTATTTGTTTATGTGTGATCGTACCTAAACAAACACGAATACATTACGATATAACGAACAAAAACACTGCTCATGCGGGTAATTTTTCCAACTTCTCGTCATACTATACGTCATCATTGCTGCACGGTGTTAAAGGAATAATTACCATTCAATATACACTTCATAAACAATCACAACCAAGACTCAGCACGTCACTTGCCTTGAATTGAGGGGTCCAAAAACTCCAGGTCGTTTCTATTGTCATCGACGGGACCTAACTGCACAGACGAGACATGAACATGCACATCGTCGTCTTTCATGTTCTTCTCCTGGACTGCGGCAAACGCAACAGCCTTCGCAGCTACTGCGGCCACTCCTTCGTTCGCCAGTTTCTCTTGCTTCTTGCGTTCCCGGTATCTTCGCTTCTCTTCCCTGCGTTTCTCCCGAACATACTCCCGCTTTTTATATTCCCGTCGGTAGTCTCGGATCCGCTCCTTCACGTCAGGCCGCGATCTGTATTGCTTCACCCTGTTCTTCACGTCATCGCGCTTGTCCCGTTCTCTTCTCCTCTCAATTGAGGAGATCTTTGACCTGTATCTCTTTTGGGCCTCTGCTCGGCGTCTTTTCCAGTCCGCCTCCAGCTCTTCTTTCGTCATGTTTTTCCTGTCTACTCTTCGTCGTTTGGGTGCTGTGTCATCATTCAGTCCATTCACCTCCACACCCTCATTGTCCCCCACGTCTTGATGGCTATTGTCTTCAGAATGACCTGCCAGTATCTCCAAGGGAAGGGGCAGTTCGTCATCTTTGACACCCTCCAGGCTTTTGGAGGCGTCCAACAGCTCAGGCAGAATCTCCGGATGGGCGCTAGATTGCATTCTGGCGTTAGATCTTTGACTTTCCTCAGCTTTTCATGAGAAATCGCGCTTCGATAACCTCTTTTCTCATCGCATCCCCCCTTCACAACAGCTAATTTCCGTGAGGGGGGTTGATGTGTGATGATAATCCTTTTGATAAGGAAAACCTCTGCAAACGTAAACAAAGGGGAAGGCTCGAGACTGGAGACGGGCGGGGGGCACACACAAAGACACAGCCTCACTTTTGTGGACAGTTGTCCGGGTAACCCGGCACTCTGGACACAAAGGACAGGCACGCGCAATTGTGTCCCAAAGCATGCATATACCGCAATAGGATGCCGAGCATTGCCGACAATAGCCGAGAGGTTCGGATATTCGCGGCACAGACACACTGCTGCTGCAAAATCAAATATCGCGGGAGAAATATATAGTGAAGAGAGGGTCTTTGATGTGATGTTTCTTGAGAGAGGAAGAAATATGAGGAGAAATGATGGGGTTGGTGATGAAAAAAGAGTTGTAAGGCGTAACTGTATGACATAATGTCGGAGTGTGTGAATGCTGGACGACACTCGCTGTCGTCTGAGTGGGCTTTGGCTCGGTTCCGCAGATGCAGCTATTCTGGCTGAGGTGTTTACCGAATGTCTGGGGTTTGAGAGGGAGAAGGGTGGGTTGGCAAAGCTTGCAGGTTGATGCAAAGGGACTACATTGAGTTTGGAATGGACGAGGTTGGATCCATGATCTAAGAGGCTGGTTGTCCTTATCTTCGGCTGGATATCGATGTTAGTGCAGTTAATTGCTCTCACTATTTACCCTCAAAGGCTCTTCAAAGGAAGATCAGTCGGCCCCTTCTCAAGTCTGACTATAAGCATCGATTCATTGAGTCAGACTGCAGCAATTGACAGGAAAAGGGGCGGTTTTACGCTGTTTTACGTGATACTGATACACCATTATGTCCCTCGCTCAGTCCCACGATTTCAACAGAGACGGAATTGTGATCACATAATCACAATACCTTGTCTCTGGCATGCCACGTGACACTTCCTAGACTCTACACAGACCCTAGGCTTAAAGTTCCTATCGGACTGCATGCAGCAAGCAGCAGGGGAGCCTGTGGAATGATTTCTCACTGCAATTGCAGAGAGTCTACCTGAACACGGCATCAGACCCTTGGAGTGCCGCGGCTCTTATTTCTTTCTTGTTCCTCAGAAAGATGCGGAATATTGCATAATGCGGGGTATCACAGCGCGTTGACCGCAAAAGTGTTGAAAGGAAACTGCAGTGCGGTGGTGAGTCACTTCGGTGGTTCCGTCCTTACAATCTAAACGATGATTGACGCAACAAAGGGTATGCATACACTCATGGAATTGATTGGAGGCTCTGATTTTGAAAATCGGTCCATTACTCCATCACTCCGAACGGTTTATCGGAATGCAATAGGGGTTGGGTTTCCTCCTTTGGTCCTGCATTCCGAGGTCGCTTCTCCGTTTTAGCTCGCCGGTCGGCTGAACTCTGATATTGGGAGTGCAAAGGGTTGTCCGGGCTGCTAAGGCACAACCAACGGCCCTTACACCGGGGCGTTGTATTCCCGTCGCCGAGGCTGAATTTCTTGATTGAGCTACGTGAAAACATCACACTAATGTTTGAAAGAAGCCGATAGGAAAACTGGCCCGCAGATTATCCACCCAGAGTACCGAATTAAGCTTCTACCCCGGGTTTTCTGCCGCGCTGTTAGCAACCTTAAATGCACTCTGCAGGAAGTCCGGACTTTTATTTCCTAATCCGGCAAGACCGCCAGGCTAATCTCTGCATGATGCTGCATAATGCCGTCCACCCCAGAAAGCTTATCCTTGATTTGAGGGTCTGGAGGGTCTGGCAGCTTGGTTTCTCGAACGTACAAAATTTTCACTCCCTCCAGCCCTACGCTCGAGAAAGCTTCAAATATTCTCGACAAGCTATTAGTCATCTCCTCACAGAGGTTTTCACACGCTTTTGTTGATACTGTGCAC
Source organism: Sporopachydermia cereana (assembly GCA_030561065.1). Classification (NCBI taxonomy): domain Eukaryota; kingdom Fungi; phylum Ascomycota; class Sporopachydermiomycetes; order Sporopachydermiales; family Sporopachydermiaceae; genus Sporopachydermia; species Sporopachydermia cereana. The sequence continues at coordinate 7,537 of JAKTWI010000225.1, read as the reverse complement.
CCGTTATATATAACGCTGGGAGTATCGCACTGTACAGAAGGAGAATTCGGGTTTTACTATAGACTTTCAGGCAGAAGATATCCGCCTATTCCTCGGATACATCTGCATCCTTCGGCAACAAGCAGTTTTGCTCGCTTGCTCACTTTGCCCTCAATCTCCCGGCATTCCCTCATCACCTCCTCAGTATGAACCAGGTTCCTTCACAAGACAAAGCAGTGGCCGGCTCGGACAGTTCGAGCCTCCGTTCCGAAAAGCTCGGCAGAATCTCTCCCGTTGCCTCCGCCGAATCCGGCCCCGCCGACCACAAGGCCGAAATCGCCCGGCTTGCCGACGAGCTCGGCGTCAACCACCGCAAACTGATGCTCAAAGTAGACCTCTGTCTCGTGCCCTCCATATGTCTCCTCTACCTGCTGGCGTTTCTGGACCGCGTGAACATCTCCAATGCCAAAATATATGGCATGGCCGAGGACCTCAACCTCCGAGGCAACCAGTTTAATGTGGCGCTGACGATCTTTTTCGTGCCGTACATTATTTTTGAGATTGCCTCCAACTACTTTTTAAAGAAGTTTCAGCCACACCTGTGGCTCAGTTTGTGTATTATGTTGTTCGGTGCCGTCACCATCGGCATGGGGTTTATCCACAATTACGGCTCTTTGCTGGCTTTGCGGTTCCTCCTCGGAGCGTTTGAGTCGGGAATGTTCCCCGGCTGTTTCTACCTCCTCAGCATGTGGTACAGACGCGAGGAGGCCCAAAAGAGGTACTCCTTTTTCTTTGCCTCCACAAACCTGGCCGGCGCGTTTGGCGGGCTTATTGCTTACGGCATCAACAATCTGGACATGAGCCACGGGATTGAAGGCTGGCGGTGGATCTTCATTATTGAGGGCACCATCACGTGCGGGTGTGCTATTTTCCTGTTTTTCACCCTGGCCGACTTCCCCGAGGACGCCAAGTTCCTTAAAGCCAACGAGCGGGAGTTCCTGAAACGGAAACTGGCGCTGGACGTCGGAGAGTCCAAACACGAACTGAAATTCACTGTAAGGGATATCGGGAAGTGCTTTCTGGATGTGAAAATATGGCTGGCGGCACTGGCGTATTTTGGCATGATTATTCCCGCATACGGCTATGCCTATTTTGCGCCCACGATTGTGCGGACGTTCGGCTACTCGGCAGTACAAACGCAGCTCAAATCGGTGTTTCCGTGGATATGCGGGTTTGGGTTTTCCATGCTGCTGGCGGTGTTTTCCGACTATCTCAAGCACCGGTTTGCCATTTTCGTATCCTGCTGTTTGATAGGCATTATCGGCTTTGCCATTTTGTTGGGCGAGCGGCACGACAATGTGGCCCGCTATGCCGCGTGTTTCCTCATCACTTCGGGTCTCTACACGGCCATGCCGCTGCTGGTGTGCTGGACGTCGATGAACTTTTCCGGACATTTGCGGCGGTCCGTCGGCACGGCGTGGCAGATTGGGTTCGGCAATATCGGCGGCATTGTGGCCACTTTCTCCTTCCTTGCCGAGGACGCGCCGTACTATTTGAAAGGGTTTGGGCTCGGCCTCGGCTTTACTGGGTTTGCGGCTGTGATTGGTGTGGTGTATTTCTGGGTTATTTACTGTGATAATAAGAAGAGGCGGAACAGTGCCGAGGCGCGGGAGAAGTTCAATGCGCTCTCGGAACGGGAACGGGAGCTGGCGGGGGATCTGAATCCGGACTTTGTGTACACTTATTAGGTTAGGGGAGGGGAAGGGAAAGAGAAGAAGGAAGGATTTGTTTTATGGTTTTTGAGAGGGGTTGTGTTATGTGAGGAGAAGCTTATGGGAGATGTTGTTCTATTTGGAAGTCCCTATTGCTGGAAAGTCGTTTTATGTAGTATTTGTCGGGTGCATTTACTGTGGGTGAGAGGAAGAAGTGAAAGATTAGAAGTAGTTGGGGGGTGGTGTACTTTGAAGCATTTTAATGACATGAATGAATGACTCTGATGAGATTATGACGGGAGCAAAAGTAGCAGGGGGAATGGATTGGCGATGATGGAAATGCAAACGGAGATGGAGGTGGAAATGGAGCATGGAATACGAAATGAAAATGTGGGGGAAATGGAATGAGGATAGCAGGAAAATGAGGATATTAGGAAAATAAGGAAAATGAAATAAGAAAGACGGATAAAATGGTATAATTGAGGGGGTTTACTGTAGATGCGATGGCAATGTAATATACAGTGTTTCCACTTCTGATGTGTAATTGCTATACAATGGGAATTATACGAGCGAATGGAGGCTACTAATGTATGAGGTTACTTATGATGAGACTACTAATGTATGAGACTGTGATAAGTAAAGAAATGTATAGGTATATGCAAGTTGGTAATACTGTACAAGATGTGTAAGGGATGAGAGTGATTTAAAAGGAAAAAAAAGTCGCAGGGCTCTTTTCTTCACTCTTAAAGGCTTCGGTAGAATTTCAAATGGTCTTTCGACTTCCAAAGTATGTGGCAGTCGGGTAGGAAACCTCCTTCGGTCTTTCCGATGTCCCTTCCGTCCGTTCCAAATCCGTTCCGAGTTCTTCGCGGTCCTTCCGTCCGGTCGATCCGAAAGCTTTCAGTGCGAAAGCCGACAAATCAGGTAATCCGTTCGATAAACAGGGGAATGAGCGGAGCCCCGCGAAAGTTTTAGTCATTATCAGTAGGGCCGGCCAATTTTGAGCTTTCGAACCGTTGTGAGTTGCCACTTCCGCTTCCGCTTCCGCTTCCGAGCTTTTCCGCTCTTCCCGACTTTTCCCGATTGGGTGTCCCACTCTGTGACGCCCCCCTCATCGGTACATGCGTCCCCGCGGCTAAACCTCGGCAGGTTTAGAAGGGGTAATGCACACAAACGGGGGTAGGAAGTATGCGGGGTAAAGGGAAAGGCGGGGTAGGGGAAAGTGGGTATTGTGGTGAAATGAGGGGTAGGAGGGGTATGAGGGGTATGAGGGGCACCGAAACGGCAAGGAACCCGAACCACAAAAGCCTATGTCTGCATGCTACCTCTTCCCATCAATTGTCGGAGTATGCCGGAATACCCCTCCTTCGCCTACCCCTCTACCCCTCTACCCCGCCTGACCGTCAATTGCTACCCCACCCTTCAGTATCAACCTCTTCCCCCCTCCTACCCCTCCTACCCCTCATTTCCTCCCCTACCCCTCTACCCCTCATTTCCTCCCCTACCCCTCTACCCCTCCTACCCCTCCTTCATCACCCTTTCCACCAAACTCACCACGCCATCCACCGCGTCCGGCACGACATTCGCCCGCGGATCCTCCATAAACCCGGCAATCTGATGGTCCAGCAGCTTCCGCAAACTCGTCAGCAAAACTCCGTTTTTGCACCACGTGCGGATCGGCAGCCAGTTGTCCACCACAATCCCGGGCGCCCGCCGCCCGCCGTCGGGAGTTAAATTATAGCCGAGATTGTTGCCGAACAGCAGCAAAGCCAGCGTGTTTGCGGGCGTCACGTCCCGCAAAAACAGTTTTGAGGTCATGGAGCTTTCTGTGTAGATGAGGAAGTCGTGTTTGTCCGGGATTTTGGCTTTGAACAGGCAGGAGGAGGGGTGCAAAAACGCGCGCACGGCAGGGTAGACGCGGTCTCCGCTTCCGTTTCCGTTTCCGTTTCCGGAATCTTTTCCGCTGCTTCCGTTTCCGCCACCTACCCCGCTTGCCCCGCCCCCGCCCCCACTTACCCCGCCTACCCCTCCCCCTCCCCCTCCCCCGCCCCCGCCCTCCAACTTCGGATTTCGAATAAACAGCTTCGCCATCTGTGTATCATCCTCCACCGCCAGGGCGCCGGCATAACTCGCCACATACTTCTGGTCCGGCCGCTCGATCCGCGCCACATTCGGATAGAAACTGGCCGCCACCACGGCTTCCAAAACAGGCAACTCGGCGTTATTGCGGTTGAGCCGATGTGGCGCTTCGGCCCGCGGGGAGTAATCCCGCGGCACAAAACCCACTTCCTGTAACACAGACAGGAACTGGGCGCGCGACGCGTCAATGTCGCGTAGGGTGGGGTACGACAGGTGTTTGTCCCGCAGCCAGCGGTGCAAAGCGGCGGGGCCCAGCTGCTGCCGCTTTTGCGTAAACTCGGCAAACGCGTTTGCGGCCGCCACTAAGTCGCCCCCAACTCCTCCACAAAACTCCTCCGCCATTATCCGCTTCACCTCGGCCCCGGTTTCGGCATTGGACACAAACGGACTGCGCCCGCTGGCCACGGCACAAACAGTTAGCGCGCGGTCCAAACAGCCGAAAATGGCTCCGTACACAAGGCATTTGCCGCTTTGTACGTCGGTGGGGAGGTGGGAAAGGTACCGGCCGAGATCGGTAAGGACGCCGTCGGCTTCCGCTTCGGCTTCGCACTCGGACGAGCGAAGCGAGTCCGAGTTGCCCGATTTGGCAGATTTAGCCGAATTGGTCGAAGTTCCCGAACTACCCGAAGCCCCCGACTTACCCGAACTACCCGAATTATCCGAGTTGCCCGAACTGGCCAAACTCCCCGAACCGTTCAAATTAGGCATATTCCCCGAGTTGCCCCGCTTACCCCGCATGCCCCGCTCGCCATCCGACTTAGCCGAGTTGCCCGGCTTACCCGAGCTACCCCGCTCGCTACCCCGCACTTCCGGCTTACCCCGCTCGCTGCCCCGTCCGAACTCGCTCCGCACTTCCGGCTTACCCCGCTCGGCTTCGCTCCGCTCCGCCTCGCTACCCCGCCTACCCCGCTCTGCCTCGCTCCGCTCGGCCTCGCGGAGGGCCCCCACCTTCACCAAAAACCCCCTCGCCTCCTCCACCGCCTTCCCCTCCGGCGGATCCACCGCCCGGCTTAAAAACCCCCGCACATCCCGCACCCCCATCCCCTTCGCCATCAAAAACACCCTTTCGAGCCGCGTCCGCAGCATCTCGGGAACAGGACTACCCCGCATCTGGTCCCGCTCCACCGATGCGGGGTAAAGCTTATAACACACCCCCGCCCGCACCCGCCCCGCCCGGCCCTGCCGCTGCTTCCCCTCGGCCCGAGAATACCATTTTTCCACCAGTTTGTACGTGCCGACTTTGTGGTCCCACGCCATTTCCTTCACCCGTCCGGAGTCCACAACGGCAACGACATCCGGGATTGTGATGGACGTTTCGGCGATGTTTGTGGCCACGACGACTTTGCGGCGCTCTACCGAGCTCGGCCCGAACACCTTCCGCTGGTCTTCCGAGGTGAGCCCGGAGTGGAGGGGCAGGCAGCGGAGGTGCGGGGCTCGGGCCGAGACGGCGGCGATACAGCGGCCGATCTCGGCAATTCCGGGCATGAAAATAAGCACTGAGCCGGCGTCCCGAGAGGCGGAGAGTTTGTGGTCAATGTGCTGTACTAGTTGCCCGACGAGGGTGTAGTCGATGCGGCCCGAGCGCACAAACGCGGAGTCCATTGACGGGACGATGAGGTCCGTTTCGGAAGCGGAAGGCGGGCCGACCTCTTCGGCAAATAAGGTTTCGTCCGGATCGGGGTCCGCCGGTTCCGAACCCGCGCCTGAGCCCCGCCCCCGCCCCCGCTGCCCCTCCTTGCCGCGCGGGGCAGGGATGCGGAACCCGATCTCCTGCACAATGGTGTCCAAATACACGTCCCGCACTGGGAACGTGCGGCCCTCAATGTGCACGTGCGCTACCCCGCCTCCGCCCCCGCCCCCGCTTTTACCCGATTGGGAAAAATAGCCGAGAAACGTCTCCTTATTAACCGTCGCCGTCATCAGCACGACTTTCAGCCGCGGGAACAGCGGCAGCAAATCCCGCAGCAGAATCAGCAGGAAATCGCCGTCCAGCGACCGCTCGTGCACCTCGTCCACAAAAATGTGCGTCAGCGAGCCGAGGAATTTGAGCCGCGCGGCAGCCGCGGCGTCGGGCCGGCCGCCGGAAGCGGAAGTGCCGAAGGCCGAGGCGGCGCCGAGGTCGGCCTGCAGCTGGCGCAAAAGCACTCCCGTAGTTACAAACAGCAAACGGGTGTCTGCCCCGCTTTTGTTTTCACCTTTTATGGCATACCCCACTTCTGCCCCGCACGCTACCCCGCGCTCGGATGCCACGCGCTCGGCTAAGCCGATTGCCGAGATCCGCCGCGGCTGCGTGCAGACAATGCGGGTGGCGCCGTCGCGTTTGTGCAGCAGCCAGTGGTCGAGCACAAACTGCACTGCCTGTGTTGACTTTCCCGATCCGGTTTCTCCCGTGATTAGCACCACTTGGGCGGATGTTACCGCGGCAATAATGGCGTCCCGTTTGTGCCAAGCCGGCAACTGTTTCCGAGCCACAAACACAGGGTTTTGTGCCAACTTTTGCAGCCGCTGCTGTAACTCCTCAGCCGCTGCCTCCCCATCGCGGGGCACAAACTCCCGCCCCGCTTTCCCCGCTCCGCGCCCCGCTTTCTGCCCCGCCTTCCCCGCACTACCCCGCCCTGCCCCGCTCCGTGCCCCGCTCTTCTCACCGACGCCGCCCACCACCGCCGCCGAAATGTCCCCCAGCCGGCCCGGATTGGCCACAATCGCCGCCATATGCTCCTCCAGCCACTCCACGGCTATGAGAATCTGGCAGTCGCCGACGTACCGGTTGCCGTGGAGATACCCGGCGAGCCGCTTGGCGATTTCCAGTTTGATGTATTGTGGCAGTTTTGCCTTTGCCGCGGGGTTAACCTTAATGCCGAAAGTGGCAATGGCGGCGGGGTAGTTGCCAGATTTGTACACCTGCAGCTGCAGCTGGTCGGCGGGCAGTTTGTGCGGGCGGAGGTCGATGGCCACGGCGGCGGGGCTCGGGCCGAGGTGGACGCGGGATTCGGATAAAACGACGGGGAGGCTGTCCAGCTCGGCGGCCCAGAATTCTTCCGAGGCGGCGGCTTCGGAAGCGGATGTGCCGGCGGCTTCCGTTCCGTCCGTTCCGTCCGTTCGGTCTCTTCCGTCTCTTCCGTCTCTTCCGTCTCTTCCGTCCGCTCCTTCCTCTCCGTCCATCCCCTCTACCAGCTCTCCGTACAGCGTTTCTGCGGCAGCCGCCTCGTCCCCGCCGGCTGTTTGCACGGCTTTGCGGCAGTTCTCCACCGGATACCCCAATTCGGCAATCCGCCGCGCCGCATACTCCGCCTTCAGCTCCGAACCGGTCACAGAAATGGTCGACGGCGGATGCTCCTCGGCAAACGCATCCGGCAAATCGTCTTCCGGCACGTGAATCAGCAGCCACTCCAGCGCTTGTGCTGCCGAGGAAGTGTACTCAAGCGCCTCGCGGATGTGCGACTCGCGGAACCCCGTCGGAAGCAGCTCCGCCACCAGTTGTTCCGAAACTGCGGGGGCGGGGGCGGGGGCGGGGGCGGGGTTACCCCGCGGGAAAAGCGCCGCCAGCCGCGGTTTGAGAAACTGCTCAATAAGCGCCCGCACTGCGGGGTCGAGCAGGAAGATCGGCGCGTTTTCCCATGCCTTGCGCGGGAAGCGGTACGCGGGCGGTTCGGCTCGGGAGTCGGAGGGATTGGAGGGGTCGGAACGGACCGCGTTTGTGTTTGCCG